>SSNR01000041.1:1310655-1341355 GCA_006937965.1 Callopanchax toddi | reverse complement strand
AAAACGTTTGATTGTCTATAAACCAATATATTATCCACAGAACCTCCAAACACCTAAAAAAGAATGAAATCTGCCATGTGCTTCTGCCTCTTTGTGAATCAACCACTAGGACTAATTACTATGCTACAGGAGGACCAACCCCTGTGTAATCGAGTGCTGCTTGAGCGTTGCAGCCGAAAGAACATACATGCAACACACACACACCCCTGCATGAGAGCACTTGTGCATCCTTCAGATGAGTGCACATCCATAGTGACTGAGGAGCTTCATTAGGAGCAAATTTCTGCATCGTAACCATCTGCTGGCTCTCACGTCTGTTGGGCTAACGACTTTAATACGCTTTAATTGCATACATTTCGCTGTCAGGGGGAAATGCCTCACTCACTCTGCACCATGCAGGTGGCGGTCGTCTACGCCGAGAAGCTGGGGGTGTCGACGTGACTGGATGAGGGCACAAAAACAGGAAATGCAGTGAAGTAAAGGTGAAATTCAGAGTTGGGGTAAGCGCAAGGTTGTACAAAAATGTTAACAGGACTCATATTTAGCGGCGGGATCAACGAACTGTCTTCACATGCTATTAGATAGCGCTAGGACCAATGAGAGCCGTTTAGCAACAACTGGAGCCAGCTGGTAAATTAATGTTTTACCGTATCCTGTCGGCAAAGCAGCATATACAGCCTTTTTCAAAATAAAAGACTTAAGTGCCTCTATCTGTTAGGGGTGTGTATTGGCAAGAATCTGGTGATACGATATGTATCGCGATACAGGACAGACAATACAATATATTGCAATATAATGCGAAACTATGAGTAAAACCATATATTATGATTTTTAAAACATAATTTAAGAGTGGAAAAACTCACAGCATTCTAAAAACTTCAACCTTTTTCATACATAACACATCCAGTTTTATCACTAGATCTAGTTGATCCACTGGAACAAAGAAGGTGAAAAGAGCCACCAACTAGCGGTCACACTTTTAATTTTACTACAAAAATTACGGTCATCATTAATGGTTCCATAAATTTTTTAAACAAAAATTGATCATTTGCTTTAAATTTTGATACAGCAAAATATCGTGATGCGGATATCACAATATCGATTTAATATTGTGACAGAAAATATCACGATATATTGCCATATCGATATTTTCTTACACCCCTACTATCTGTTCACGTCTTAAAGAAAAGCCCAAATCTTAATCGTCCAAAGTTGATGACAAAGACGTCTCAAACGAATGTGCTTCCCAAGCTTCTGCTATGTTTAAATTCAAAGTCGAAGCTCTGCCATCATCGGCTAATCCCACCCACCAAACCGGTAGAGCGTTGTGATTGGCCGGTACGAGACTAACTGGACCAATCAACGGGCTGAGGTTAATGGAGCGTGGCTAGACCAAAGTCTGCAGAGCAGAACTGACGGTCTAGTTTACTAGGCTACCAATACTTTAAAAAAAAAACAACACTTTTATGCCCACCGACTCTCCGCTTGAACATGGCTATTTCAGCAGCTCTTCTCTGCTTTTATAGCAGCATTTTTCATGTCTGGTTAATATTAGCTGATGTCTACATGTTTTATTTTAATGTCTGCATTTTACTAAAATATATTTATTTGATTTGCATGCTCAATGGGTTTTTTGATGATGATATTTTGGTCTTTTAACATATATACACTGAAAAAAGTGAAACTCTGCCACCTGCTGAGGTAAACTGGTAATTGCAGGCTCTTTAAAATGTGAACTCTGAATATTTTAGACTCCAACCTGTAACAGGAATTCTTAAAAAACAGACCACAGGTGATGAGGAGACCCTTCATCCTGTACACTCAGGACTGTGTCTCCACCCAGGACAACACCATCATGATAAAGTACGCTGATGACACGACTGTCTATGAAGGAAACAACCTCCACTTCAACATAGACAAAAGCAGCAATAGACCTAATCTCACATTTGTTGTTTTTATGTATTGTATTTATTGTTCAATCATGCAAAATATACAATTTTAGTAATAGGGATGAATTAATTGTGTTAAATAGCGAATTATGATTTTTCCATAATCAAGCAGCCCTAGGGTAGTGTTGTTTTTACGTAAACGCAAATGAGATGTAATAAAAGAGGACATGTGTGAATGTTTGTTATAATAAAGACCAACTTTTAGGATGATTTGGTAAATTGGCTGAGCAGAGACACAAAATGAAGCGACGTGAGCCTGTTACTACAGCATGTGTGGGTGCTTGTGGTTATTCAGGCATTCATATCCATTTATCCCACAATGCCAACAAAGACACTGATTCATCATCTCTGTATACACCAGTCTACAAGAAAAAAAAAGGCAATTAGCTCTCCATCCTACATGCTTGGCAAGGCTTAAAGTTGTTAATGGCTATTGATATGAAGGAGAAAGCAGATCGTCAATAGAGTTAGTGCTGGGGTTCTTTCTTTGAAATAAAATGGGATAACATAATGGCTGTATAGACAGCAAGGCCACTGTCAAGTGAGATTTACTCACTGTGTTAACAGTTATTGTTTTAACCTGGATCTGACAGGGAGCTGATTTAAAGCTACAGTGGTTTGGGATTAGGAAAACATGCGGCTGAGATTTTATTGCACATCATCATTAGGGAAACAATTTGTTGAATTATTAAAACAATTTGACGCTAATCTCACAGCAGAGAGGGAGGAGCAGCCTTTAATAGGTGAAGTTGGGAACTGCTGCATTTATTTAAGTCCAAGGACTTACACTACATTCGGTATTTCACCCACTCATTCACACGCTGATGGCAGTGAGCTACATTGTAGACACAGCAAACAGAAACAACCGCCAGTACATGGACAAGGAGTGTTTCATTGTAGAATATTTGTGTAATTGAGCTTTTAGGAACAGACTATTCCAATAAATAGCTCACTTACCCACTGTTGGAGAATTAAAAGATAATACCACAAAACACGACAATAGTTTTGACCACATACAGACCAAAAGATGCGCTTCGTACTTCCTGCTCACAGTTCCCGCGAGATATTGTGACTATCTCGTGATTTTGCAAGCTGCGTTCAACGGAGACCAGAAGACCAGGCTTTAGATGTTTAGTACAGTGTTCTTCAACCACTGTTCCTCGTCAAACTAGTGTGCCGTGAGAGATCTTCAGGTGTGCCGCGGGAAATTATTCAATTTCACCTATTGGTCTAAAAAACTTTTTTTTTTTAACTAATTAATTATTATCTGCAAATAATATTCCATTGCGTCTGTGCCAGTCATCACCAAATGGCAGACTCAGGTTCTGTTTGGAGTCAGACGCGCAGCAGATCAGGACCTGGAGCGGGTCCAGCGACAGCACCCGGCAGCGAGCCTGGGGAGACGCGCTTCTGCCCCCGAGAAGCTCCCGCGGCCCGCAACACACTCGGCATCTGGAACCCCTCCTCCCCCGAACTGGACCGCATCTAGTCTGTGGTTCGGACATTGTTCGGCTGGGAGGGGCCTCCGCCAAGCGAGTCGCGGACCCACGGCAAAAACTTGGCAGAGTTTGGGCAGAACACCGGCCACGATCCGCGTCAACCGATCTGGGTCTCTGGTGAACCGACAGCCCAGACGTTTTTAAATTCATACATTGATCTGATTGCTCCATTAAACCAGGAGGGAAGTTGCGACATGCTTTAGTAATTAGGTTAGTAATCCCCCACCCCCTGGTGTGCCTTGTGATTTTTTTCAACAATGAAGTGTACCTTGGCTCAAAAAAGGTTGAAAAACACTGGTTTAGTAGATCAGATCAGAGAGTCCATACTGAGATGGTGTGGACATGTAGAGAGGAAATATAGTGGATATATTGATAGAAGGATGTCTAGGTGGGAACTGCCTGGCAGGAGACCTAGAGGAGATTTAAGGATGAAGTGAAAGCAGACATGAAGCTGATTGGTGGGAGAGTAGAGGATGTAGAGGACAGGGTTAGATGATTCGCTGTGGTGACCCTGAAGGGACATTCCAAAAGGAAAAGAAGCGTTTTATAAAGCTAAAGATTAAATCTTTGTGAGGTGACCAGAAAAAAACAAACATAAAAATAATATTGGGACATTTATCTAGCTTATTTTTCGACCACTATCATCAAAACCAGGTGTGGCCATCTAGTGTCCTCTGCGATCACGATAAATGTGAGGTATATTATGAACAGGAGTTTTGGAGGCACGTTTCCAAGCACCAAGTTGAATGGGCCTGCATGATGTATGCATAAGATGAGCATTAGCTCTAAGAGAAGAGGCTTTAAAGTGAGTCAGAGAGAAATATTTGTCAGATAGGATTTATGCACTGAATAAACCCATTGGATGTAATATACATAGATAAAACTGACAATTAAAGTCACTTTTTTCAGTAAACTGAATAATTTATTCGCTGACAGAACGAGACGCTACTCTGTAAAGTGCTTACAATGTGAGCCCAAAGTTGTGCGAGGTGCCCTGCTGTCTTTTCTGCTGTGTCAACTACAGCTCCCAGCGGCGAGCAGCTAAAACCCCTGGAGAAATTAATGGCTGAGAGATGACAGGTGTAATGCCCATATCAACAGGACACACATTTGTGGCTAAAAATGGCAATTGTCTGGAGTATCTGTTGAATTTATGTGACATGTCTCACTCCATCGCCAACTTCCTACAACCGACACATCTACATGGACGCACACAAGAGGGGTGGATGCACACAAACTGGCACCCAAACACTACACAAACACTCCAGGCTGCTGGTGGTGGTGGTAATGGTGTTTCGCAGCGCCCCGGGGTGTAATGGGCCTAGACACTGCTCTGTCGGGACCATTAGCTTGCTGTAGTTTATATAATTACACAAAATGGGCACTCTGGCAAACAGTGGGTGCTAATGTAGGAGCGTGGAGGTAAGAGCTGACATGCTATGGCACAGCCAAGTTGTAGAAAGGTTGGTGGGGAGAAAGCTTTGATTAGCTGGAGTTCTTGTGACGCCGTCTCGACAGATAATGTCATATTTGCCGCCGAGTTAATGAAACCGAATGAGGCAATGTTTTGTTTCTGCTAATTAGCAAAATTATGAAACAGGTTTATGAATTATTTAGACTTGTTCCTTCTCAAAAGAGGGTAATAATAGCTATTCTCAACATCTTTTAGCATAATGTGTCAAACTAATTCATTTTAAATTCGGCCTAATTCTGCGCTTTTGTTTCAGAATCTAATTTAAAAGAATATTTCATATCAAGTAAGTGTTATTAACGTTGTTATTTAACACTAAAATCATAAAGTTAAATGAAGCAAAGAGAAAATGTGGACAGAGGCTTTGCTGTTTTGGGAGTCTGAATAGAATTAAAGTCAACCTTTCGCAAACATTGATGGTTTAAAGTGATTAGAAAATGGATTAAACTAATATTTTGGCATGCTTTTATTTGCTTTCTGTAGTTCGTTGGCTTTGCAGCTACACTGTATGAGAAAACCTGGTTCAAAACCTTTAAAAAAAAGCCATACTAAAGCTGTTTTCTGTGATCTCCTGTGTAGTGAAGCATTTACAGCAATTTTACACTCCGCTCGACTAGTTTTACTTTTCAGCTTGTGCTAGTTCCAGAGCAGTCAATATTTGACCATCTGCCCCTTCACCGTCAACCATTATCACCCTAAAATCTGACTGGTGTTGCTTCCCGTCCTCTTATTAAAGCTCGCAGAACTTTACAAACTCTTTGCAGAACATCTCCGCTACTTATCCGCGGCTTGTTTAGCAAAACTGGCACTCTGAACCCTAACCCTACAGATTCTACAACAGAAACGTGAAGATATAGCAGTTTAACTCCATCCATCGCAGAGTTCAGAAAGGTTAATGCACCCTTTAATCACCAGTTCTGGATTACTGAAAACCCCTGAAGCACACATCTCGCTCTGACTGCTTGTATTTGGAATTCAGAATTCAATATTTATGTCTCGGCTCATGACCCTGCACACATTCCTCAAAGCTACTTTCTTCTTTTATTCCTAAAAATCTATCTCTGCTTCTCCTGATGCTCAAGCGGTCAGTTTTTTTCATACGAGTGAGTCGATATTGCTGTTTATTTGGCATTTTTGTGTCTTAACTGAGTTTAGAAAAAAAAAAGGGGGTGCCCAGTTGTATTAAGGGCGGCTCTTTTTGATCAAAAATCCCATAAAACGGACTGGTCTTTTGTTTACTCTCCCGTCTCGTGAGGACAATTAGGAGTTGGAAATAATGGCACTGAAGCTAATCACCTCAGTCAAGTTTGTTTTGGAAAAGATCCATTTTTAAAATCGCCATCTTTGTATGGATTGATCAACAGAACTCAAGCTATAACTTCGTCTAAGTGCACGCTTACACATAAACATTTTATTTCTACCCTACACCCCAACATGATTGATCACTCCTGACTTTCCAAGCAGCTTTGGTCATCAAAACCGATATAATAACTCAGTGTGCAAGCCCACACAACTTAGCCTGAAAGTGAACTTTAGCTGTCGGTGATGGAGAGCATGTAGGCGGCGAAAAGAGAGCAATGAGAGAACAGTGTCACACGATAAAAGAAACGATGGGCTGAGATAATTACTTCCACAATATTAAGTCTTCTGTTTTCGTTTCATTTTTTACTCCTCTTGTTTGGTAACAAATAAATTCATACGGCACATTGGGTGCAGCACTCAATCAAGCGGGTGATTATTAAGAGTTGTATACTGTGGGTGGCCTTGTCATGCTTTCAACGCGACTGACTACAGTGTCATCCATCAGGAAAAAGCTGCAAACCCCCGAGAGAGGCTTGATACAAAGAGTTTGGGGAAAAATGAGGAAGTCTAATGATAAATGGATGAAAAGTATTGAATTCATCAAAAGTGAAAACAGCCTCTTTAAGGAGCGATGCAAGATGGCGATGACAACAGGGACTCGGTATCACTCAGGGTTATATAAGCAGGTACAAAATGTTATAAAGAAGAGGGATGTGCAACAAGAGAAAACACAAGATACTGATATACTGGGACAAGCATGTGTATGATTGTGAAGAACTTTAAACTAAAAACTAATTCAGAGCTACAAACAAATGACATTACTCTTTATAAATGGTCTAAGCCACTACCTAAGGCACTCTGAAGTCAGTTTATACTTTTAACTGGGCTGCTTGACTATGAATATAAATAATATTCAAGATTTTGGTCAATGTTGAAATCATGATTTTTATCAGGTTTCACATTTTAAGGAGATTGTTTTAACGTAATATCCAAACAAGCTAGCTATTTCACAAAAACACATCTCAGAGCTCTGACCCGTCCCGTCAGGTATATTCCTTATGCTGCGTCCCACAGGACATGAGACCGCGCTTTGCCACAGTAAACAAAAGAGAGCAAAACACCGTACGTTGAAACGCTACGCTAATGTTCACCCTGCTTTTTTCCTCTCTCTACGTCCAAACGTTTTTTTGTTTTCTGCTAGCTGAAAATGGGTTTTTCTTTTTGGGACTCTGTAATTTTTTCTACTAAAATTGAAGCGCTCTCTCACTTCCAGGATGTTCTGCTTTAAAATGCTCCAGCACACATATATGGAGCGCGGAAGTGTGGCGCTTCAGCGAGACAGACAGCCGGATTGTCCAATGGTTTCTTTCGGTCCGAAATGTATGATTGGCTGAGGGTTTTAGAGAACTGCAGGAAATTATTACTTTATTAATTTCTTTCACTTTTTTAATATAGCCACAATATACTTATAACTATACTATGTTAGAACGTTGTTAAGAGGCATGAAAAAAAAAAAAAAAAACGTTTTAAGCTACATTGTTTACCAAATTACCGAGTACAGCTTTAAGTCAACGGGTGGCCAAGTTGTGTTGTTTAACAGTATAAACTATAAGACAAAAGGACTTTCTGTCAGAACAGAAGTAATAAAGTCTACCATAAACAGGGGTGCACATAATCAGTCGGCCAGTACGCATGCGAACCAGGTATCATGCATACTGCCCAAACGCGGTTCCGATGGTACAGCCGGCATTCTGACGTGCTTCACATCCTGTTGCGGCGCAGCCAATGAATGCTCAAATGACCTCTGAAGCTAGTAGACACACATGCGCGACACCAGTGGCACACACACTCACAGATGATGCACCTCCGACACACACCCGTGCAACACACACACAATCTTGGCACGTTCGACACATGCAATGCAACTCACACATGCCCAGCACTGTTGACCCCCCCCCCAGACACCAGCGCCATGTTCACCCCTGACTATAAAAATACATAGGCTTATTTAGGGTAAGTTAACATTCAGACAGTTTAAAACACAAGTAGCTGCCAGCTAATTAAACGTATTAACTTGATTGATCAGTCACACGGACAGACAGTGCTGCTATAAAAGTAGAGAAGAGCTGCTACAGTAGCCTGGATGTACAAACAGAGATTCATGCAGATAAAAAAAAAACATTTGTTTTCTTTTTTAGTTTTTTTAACAAGAGTGTTTGTGTTTGAAAACGTGAGAAAAATCTGCATGATGCTGCGCTATCGAGTGTGTGAAGATGGAAACTGAAAATACCGGAGGTGTAATTTTTGGACATGTCATAGGTCACCAGTGTGTTTTGCCCTTGTTCTGCTATTTTTTCTTGCACTGACTTTTTAAAACTAAACACCACAGCATACGTGAGTTTGGTCTTCGGAAGAGGTGGAAGTGCACGTCGACCAAATTAAAGCATGCTTGCAATAAGTCACATTTTGATGATTACACTGTATTTACTTTAAGCTAAATCTAAATCTAAATTTGATGAAGTGGCCAGCCGTCTCCTGATGCCAACTTGCGGTTTTACCAATTTGTCTTCAGTGCAAAATGAGGGTTCAAGAAACTCGAGGCAAAGACTCAGAGCATCAAACCATCTAATTCACTGAGAATCAATTTGTTGTCATCACAGAAAGTCAAGCATGCTTCCAGCAGAGGGTCCTCGGGACAACACTGTTCACAATGCTCGGCAGCATTTGTGCTGGCAGAGTGAAATATCTGGAGTGACCAGATGTCCAAATTAAATCCTGAGAGTTCCAAGTCTCTGAGCATTTGTCCTGGCGTCTTGACAGCGACACACTTTGTTCTGATAATTAGCTTGAATGGATTTCGAGTACTGTTCCTCCAGAAATAAACTTCTAAAGAAATCTTTGTACATTGTGCCACTAAGCAAAATAATAACTTGACAGATAATTAATACATTTATGAGCATGCGGACGAGTGACATGAAAAGGTGTCATCAACTCATCTCCATCAGCACCATCAGACATGCAGCTGCAGCCTTCAGCAACAGATTTATCTGCAGGTAAACAGACGTCCAGGTTATTTTTATTCCAACACACAGCACAGAACTTTAAAACAAAGTTGTATTTCCAGTCACTATGATGAAAATAGAGATACAATTCCCTGAACGCTTTAGTTTCTTCTGAGAACCTTCCTTCCTTCACTGCCAAAGCTGCCTAACCAAAGACATTCTGCACACACAACTGATCTGAGGACACCCGCTGACATTTACAAAGGTCCACAGTTTTTCACACACCATTAATTGAAGTGAGAACAAATCTTTTCTACCTCTTTCACTCGTCCACTTCCGACTTTTCTTCTCTCACTACAGCTCCGTGGTCCTGTAGTACCTGTAGTCACTTACATAGGACTAATAGCCATGTAGTCACATAAGTGCTTGGCCTCACACTGAGGATAAAATAGGCACCTTTAAAAGCAGTTCCCCGAACCCTGAAGCTGTATAATGGGCTGTAGTTACACAAATCTAAACTGTGTTTTTATCTCCTCAAATGTCTACAGGCTCAAAGACCTGGACTTCACTGCTGGTAAATTATCTAGAATTGGGTTTTTAGACTATAAACAAGAACACTGATTTAGTGATGTGTAGACAAGTGTACATTTAGACCATCTGATTTGATCTTTGCACACTTTTGTCAAAGATGGTTCCGGTTTTAGGTAAAAACAAAAGCGTGCATTTTTAGACCAATCTCTTCTAATGACTTGGTGATGATGCATTTTACCAACGCGTACAAGTTTTCTATAGAGACAAACTTTAAAAAAAAACAATGTATCAACACATCACTGATGTTTTCACTTTGTGTATTCTCTATCATTTATTATTATCTGTCATTCCTGCAGTGCAAACATGAGGAACAAGGTAGAGTTTATGTACAGTAGTTACACTGCGAGACCTATAAATAAGTTCATCCAGTCTGAAAGTGTCTAATAAGGTTTTGTTTTAATAATTAGAGACCATTCAAATTTCAGATCAGAAACCAATGTCAGAATCCAGCAAATAACATCTGAGTAAATGAAAAATGCCGTTTTTAAATCATGATTTTGTTCATTGATTGAAGAAATCTATCCAATCCAAAATGGCTCTGTGAGAAAAACATATGCAGCCCTTGTAAAATTATGAATTAATTGTAGGGATGTTCGATATTGGCTTTTTTACTGATATCCGATATTGTCTAACTCTTAATTTCTGATACTGATATAAGCGTGGTAGCCCTCATTAAAAAAAACAGTATTTAATGCAAGGTGTGCCAAATAAATAAAAATATCTCTAAAACTATACATCAGATTTGTTATATTTTGACATTTTGGGAGAGGGGAGAAGTAGCCGAACAGTCTGATGTATAACATGTGCATGTAAAGGTTATGTGTGTCATCATTACAAAAAACTGATACGATATTTATCGATATTGCATTTTAATGCCAATATCGGCCGATATTATCGGTAGACCGATACCGATTCCCATCCCTAATTAACTGTGATTATTGGCATTATTTATAAAGTTCAATCCAGACCTGATTACTACCAGATCTGTAGAATTAATAAACCTGTCCGACAGCATGAAGTGGGCTAAAAGAACTCAAAAAGCAACACATCATGTCCTGATATAAAGAAATTCAAGAACAATAGAGCCTATAGGACAACATCTAAAGAATCATGGACCTCACTTGGTTCTAGTTAGGGTTGTGGGAGGGGCCTTCTGTGTGAAAATACAAAGACCAAAACCTCTGCAGTCCTAAAGATCATCTTGATCAACCCAAGTGTTGTAGGGAATTATTCTGTGGACCTACAAGACCAAAGTACTGGAAGGTGTGTGCCCGGTTCCATCTGAAGTTTCAGAAAAACATCAGATCAACAGTCAGACATGGTGGTAGTGTGATGGTCTGGAGCTGATCTGCTGCTTCAGGACCTGGATGACTTGCTGTACTTGATGCAACCACTAAAACAGAAAATCCTGACTGACCTTTGACCCTAAACAGGTGGCTCATGCTGGAAAACCCAACAATGTGGCTGACTTAAATTAAAATAATTCTGTAAAATATTCTGTTATTAGAAGATGAATTATGAGTACTCATTAGTAGGGCTGCACCGATTGCAGTTTTCTGGCCGATCACCGATCTTTAGACAACCTTTCCTGCCGATCTCGATTTTTTTTGCCGATCACGTATTTTTCATAACTAGAAGCCAATTACTTTAATGTTTCCATTTTTATTGAGTAAATTGAATGAATACTCACAAAACATGAGGTAGTGTCCTCTCATATAAAAATTATATATAATATATATATATATATATATATATATATATATGCCTCTTAAAAATGAAACAAGAGATGTGAACCATTACCAAAGCCATTTTCTCAGGTCCTCATTAATTAATAGAACTTTCTGCCTGTAATTTTATAAAAACACTTGTTAAACCTCCTCTAATAAACACTTCCAGCATTAACTCTGTGCATTGTGTAAATAACTTCAACATAGTGTCTCTATACTGACTAACAGCAGAAATCATCCAGATTCACTTAATGCTGCTCATCTCACCTACAGGTTTTCTAACTGCGGCTGCGTGCCACGTGACTACTCGGCTCCCGTAGATTTTACTTATGGTGCATTTAATGCGCCTTGTAAAAACGAGGACATAGCAGATACACTATGGAATAATCTACCAATTAAACACGGAGTCATTGCTGTTTGATCACGGCCACGGGACAGTTCTCCCCCGCGCCCCTCTAATGAGAGACACGCTGGAAAGATACGTTCTGCATTTAGCCTCAAGTTGTGTCCGATGCACGCTGAAGCTACCGCCACCGGCGACGCTGTCCGCTCTCAGATCAGTGAGCTCCGTTTTTGCTTTTTCTGTCATACGGACTGCAACTATAGAGAAAGAGACGAGTAGAGAGCTGCACCAGCTCACTTTGTTGTAGTTTGAAGCATTAGTAGCCGCGCTAGCAGCTGTTAGCTTTCGTCTCGGGTACAACTCTGAGGTTTAGCCTGGCGGGGGTCTGATGAAAGTCTGGCGGGCCGCCAGGCTTATAAAGCGCTGGGGGGAAACCTGACGGACGTGATGTAGCGCGCAGAAGGGAGGGAGGCAGTCTGCACCTCCCGGGAACAGGAGAAAAAAGCTGATTTAAAAGCCTAGAACCAAGATCAACGATCTCATGGGAATATGGTCGATTTACGATCCCCTCAAATTAACGTGATCGAGCCCGATCGATCGGCGCACACCTACTCATTAGAGATGCAGAAATTGAGGGTACCACCAGAATCGTAGTACTTTTTAAACTTAAAATAATTCCAAACACAAAAATAAACATCTCCTTCAATCTCTGTCTACTGCTTTGTTTCACATACACAGTATAAACATGGTAGTTACCTGCAGACCTTCTTTTCATTGTTATTTACATGAAGTTCCTTAATGGCATGTTGAGTGTCTGCAGGCTGTGCAGACTAATTGGGTTGGTTCTGACTGTGCTGGCTTGTCCTAAAAGCCTAAAAACAGCAGAGCAAAACTATAATTGCATAATAACTCCTTGCGTGCTCGTTGCTGCGTGTGGTGGAAAGCATGCGCTGAGGACAGGCTCGGTGAGGGTGAGCAACGGCCATGTTTAGGATGTCGTGTCTATATGAGTGTGGCTTTGAGTGACAGTGAAAATGCATGAAAATGTGTCTGCGCGTGTGCTAACTTATCCGTGCTGTGCAGGCCAGAAAGTTACCAATAGTGTGCTAGCTGAGGCGGAACGGAGAAATGCAGATTGCTCGGGGAGCGCTACACTCCTCCCGCTTTTCATTTCGCAGCTTAACCAATCCAATCCCACAACCAGGAGGGGAGATTCACAGCGACTCTCCTCACTATGTTTGATAACAAAGCATGAATTATCCTTTTTAAATTACTTTCTGCATGCATTTTTTTAATTAAAACCTATTAAAGTGAATCAATCATTTGTGCTCTCTCTTAGGACCCAAAGAATGTAACTCACCAGCAGTTTGTCATACACTGCTGCTTCTCACATTCTGCATTTTTCTTTTATTGAAGCCAATTAACTCTTTTTTCCCTCCTCCCCTGTTGTGAGTGACAACACGGCAGTGACTCGGCAGGTTCGCGATGCTCTGTGCGCTAAACAAACAAAAAATCTCAAAAGAACAACAATTTTTCTATTTATTATTCCAACGGATCTCAATAAACTTAAAATTCAAGGCAAAGTAGTATTAATGAACGTCAGGGAAGCAATTGCTGCCAACTCACCAAGGCTTGAATCAATCAAAACAATAATTTTCAGCTCTGAAACACAACGACGAGCTGTTAATGCTGCACTGAGCTAACTAGCTACTACAAGTTTCCCTCAAGGGTTTGGAAAATTGGAGCTGGGTGTAATAATGAGCAGACTGATGGAAACTGGAAGGAAGCTTTTATTATACAGCCAGAAGCATGTGTTTGTATGTATGTATGTTCTTGAGCCAGTGAAATGAAACGTTGAATAAGGACAACAGTGAAAAGTAAGAAACTTGAAGGAAGAGCAACACAACGAAATGATCTTAGAAACAAAAAGAGTGGCAAAAACGGAATATTCTAACACGCAGGGGAAAACAGAAATAAAAAACGAAGGCATGCTTGAGAGGAGAGGGCTGCTGTGTGGGTTGCTGGATAAAGCGTGTAGAGATAAGGTCTGTTCAACAGGCCCTTAAGAACCTGGCAGGCCCACATTTAAACTGAGAGGCTCAGTGGATCAGAGGGAAACATCTACAAGAATTAAAGCAGAGAAAGGAAGAAATCTGTTCTTTCCTCCTACAACGCCGACATTAATCTGAGTCACAGAGGTTTTAGTAAATTGATTTATGTTAGGAAGGTTCGTTTCTGATTGAATTTGATTCAAAGCTGGATGCCAAACAAAAACATTTTAGCTTTTAATTTAAGTTAAAGGTGGGAGATATTTCCTATTAACCTTTTTGAATCAAACATTAAAACAGTAATTATGAAGGAATCTTAAAATATTACATTTAGTGCTAGGGGTCTGCAACCTGCAGCTCTGGAGCAACATGTGGTTGTTCAGCCCCTCTGAAGTGGCTCCTTGTAACTTTGACCCCAAATGACATGAATACAAGGAGGGTTTATATTGAAACTGACAACAGGAGAGGATCGGTTTTTGTAGCTTCTGTAGGCAAATTTTCTTGTTAGTTTAAAATGCAATTAATTGCAAATTCAATTACCGTATTGACCTGAATATAGGACAACCCCAATTATAAGACCACGCCCCTTTCCAAGACTAATCTTCAGAAAAAAGACTAAATTCAAGAAACTATTTTTATTGAAAATTTGAGAAAGTAATTTAAATAATACTGTAATTACAGACTGCTTTAAAATTTGCCTAGTAATTCAATCACAAAGATCTGTAATGCATATTCTAGTGTGTGTGGAGTTCTGTCAGGAAAGACACCAGAGATACTGAACAAAAAATACCATAGTAATGCAAACTGTCAGACCTTTGCTCATGGCATGTCAAATCAAAAGTCTGCATGAGGCTTTTACTCACAAGGTCCTCTGATCAGCTGAGCTCACACAGTCTCCTCCCACAGAACGTCATCGCCACGATGCGCCATCTTCAGACATTTCACTCTATAACTCCATATTTCCTCGCTGTCTGACAGCTGTTTGATGCCTCTGCTGCATTATCTAAAAATCTGCTTTGGAACTCTGCCTCAGTTGTCTGTTAACACGCCACTTTTAATCCAGTCTCCTCCGGTTGGCGTCGGATTTACAAAACGCTGGCGCCCTCTGGTGTTGCGGTCATGTAATGACCCCAAACAACTAGACACTGATTATAAGTTGACCCCACATTTTCACATTATTTTCAATGGAAAAAAAAAAACCCTCATCTTATATTTGGGTCAATAGGGTACTTTTTCAATCGAGTTCCACCACAAATTTTTTTACTACATTTTCTTTGCCATATTATGAAACCCAATAAATGCCACCAAAATTTTACGGGTTTAGTAGATTTTGTGGCTAATAACTAATTTTATTTAGTATGAATGATGGTAAAATGGCTCCTACAGAACCCCAGGGTTTGAAGATATGACCTAAATCGAATCCTGCATTATTTGGGGTCTCCATCATATATATATATATATATATATATATATATATATCACGTCACAGAGCAGAGCAGAAAAGGAGAGACCTAAAAAGAACTAACAACCAATTTCATAAAACTAAAGTTTAAAGTTGTAACAAAGGATATTGCAATGTTAGAAAATGGTCAACTACATACAAAAATACATGATATTAATAATGAAATCCTTGTTTTATATTATTTTAATTAACCAGGTAAATTTATTTGAGATTAGGAACATTTGTTAAGCATTCTGAAAAGCATTAGGTTTTGCAAATGACACTAACAGACTGTCAGAAAAAGTCCAGCTTTAGACATTTTGGGGTTTAATAGGATGATTCAAAGGTCCTAGTGTGATGTGATGAGTAGAACTAATTCGATAGGAGAGAAATTATTTGATATTGATTTATATATGTATGCTGTATGGGTATGTATATGTATATGTATGTGTATGTATATATAATTTATGATAATGTTTGGCTTCTGAGTAAACCGCTGTAAACATTCAGCTTTTTGTTTAATCTAATTTACACATTAATTGCCGAAAGGGCTTGGGCAGTAAACAGATTAATCTTCATTTAAAGCCTTTTCTTTTTAAATTCTATTTTCTTTTTATTTATTTTAATATTAATATTTTCTTTTTAAAGGGGCAGATATTAATAAGAGTTTTTCTCTTCTTTCTGTTCCTTTTCATTCTTGGTTATGCTTATTTGCATTTTTGTGTTTTTTAGTTTTAGTTTTGTTTTTACTGAATGAAATAAATTTTTGAAATTGAAAAAAAATATTAAGGCTGATTCAACCTGTCAGAGTCAGGATGGATGAACATCTGACTTCTTGTATCACATCTTAGCAATTGAAGTAACTGGTAAACAGCCTGTATTTAAATTAAAAGACTATTTGAAATGAGAAAAAAGAAATTTAGGTCAGTTGAGAACATCTTAAAAATTTGCGATTAACTGCGAGTTAACTCAGGACACTCATGCGATTAATCGCGATTAAGAAAATTAATTGATTGACAGCCCTAATATATATATATATATATATATGTGTGTGTGTGTGTGTGTGTGTGTGTGGTGTTCACACACATACAAATGGGACAACTGCGGTCCATTTAATACAGTCAACAGACTTCCCATGAAGACAGAAACAAACAGACAATGAAAGCTCATTTGCTGTGTACTCGGCGAGGGAAAATGCCAGGATGACATTTGGCTGTGTCTATTTCCATGCTTGTGTGTGTGTGTGTGTGTGTGTGTGTGTGTGTGTGTGTGTGTGTGTGTGTGTGTGTGTGTGCGCGTGCGAGCGAGTGAGTGAGTGACAGAGTATTTAAAAGGAGAAGGAAAAGCATCCCTTTGCTCGTGTTATGCAGGAGCGTATTATCACAGGAACAAGACGTGACCACGTTCCACTTCAATACAAGTGGGAAGACTTCAGGAAACAAGTGAAACTTGGACTCTAACTTAAACGTGAGCATTACATTTATGCAGTTATCTTGAAATAACACTGATTTGCGTATAAAACATATCAATTTTTAAGAAGAAAGAGTAATAAAAACTATTAACAAAGAATATTTTTGTAGATTTGCCAGAAAATGATCAACCCGTATGAGGTTGAACTTGGTGGGAGACGAGAGGAAAGCACCCAAGGAGAATAAAATAAGTAGGATAATGTCACATCTCAAACTCCGTGTTTCAATCAGTGGGCGAATCGTGTTTAATCAACTAAAACACTGGTTTTAGATCGAGTCCGATTTTACCCTGCTTGGATGGATTGTATTTGTATCGCTCCTGTCTGAAATGAAAAGGGTGTACTGTAAATCTCAAGATGTGCTGGCCCTTTGTAGTGCTGAGAGTCATTTCTTAATCAGGCAAGAAATAACAGATTTCTGCTGTGATTTTAATAAATAAAAACCAGCGTGAATCGTTGACGGGATCCAATTTTCCTTTTAAAGTATTTTAGCGGAAAGCTGCTGCTTTCAGATTTGCCTCGACATGTTTTAACAATTTCTTTTTCCATTTCAAAAAGAGCTTTGTTAGCATGAGGTGAAGTTGGGGAATGGTAATTTAGTACATTCTATATTTGATTTAAACCATCTATTGATGAAAGTGAATAAATCGGACACGCCTATTTAAAGACGCACCTTTAACAAACGGTCTCTGGAGAATCTTGATTAAGATGGTTCCTTGTCTGTTTCTTGTGTCCATTTTGAAAGGTGTTTACTGCCGTCAAACCCCAAGTGTGTGAAAACCGTAGTTGGCTTCAATTAGTCGTCTGTAGCACCGTACTCAATGTAATTGTGTCTTTAGAATAATAGCATCAGCGGTTGCAAAAATAGCATGTTGCCAATGCACTAATGCGTAACGTACATAAATGAACTTCGTCTTTTTCATTCCACCGCTGCGAAGTTTAATCTGTTCTCACTTTCATTGCCAACCTGATCCTCTCCTCCCTGCACGCCTCATCTTTTCCGTCTCATTTTTATGAGGATGGATTGTTTGCCCCTGGCACACCACTTGGTAGTCTGTAAGGAAAGCCAGCCAATAAGCAGAACTATAGGGAGCAGGGAGAAAAAGTCTCCCTAAATTTGCTTCTGCGTGGGCATTTGTGTGCTTGTAAGGCAGTGAAGTTAATAAAGACTCGGTAGGTACCATAAATAAGAGAAATCAAAGACTAAATACATACAGACACTGAGAGAGAAGCAGGAGAGGCGAGGAAAAGAGAAAACGAGGGGCAGTTGTAGAGTGAACCCGGGGGAAGCCTTTAAATTGCAGGGAAAACAGCATTTAAGAGATCGCAACCAAATAGAAACTTCGTTTTTGCATAAAGTTTCCACCTGTCTGCGTTGTTGTGCTTATTGAAGCAGGTTGATCGTTCTTTTGTGGTATTTTTCTTTTCCAAAACTTATGTCGGGTACATTCTTCACACATTTGCAAGAGGATTCAAAATAAAGGATTGTAAAAAAAGAAAAATAAATATGTGGATCTAGAGAGGAAGGAGAATTAAATCCTAAAGAATAAAGATCATGGGAAGGAGTTAAAAGTTAAAAAGTTACTAGAGAACAGGGAAGCTGCCAGCATGAAGGGATTATATTTGTGGGTGTTAATATCAGATTATTTAGCTACAGTTAAGAAGGCAGGTTCCCTTCAGTGAGCTGGCAACCAAAGTCACCTTCTGGCAGCTGTTTCTGCTAAAGCTCTCACAACAACTACACAGGTAATGACCAGGGGGGGATGTAGGTTCATCATCCTCTACAGACTACATCTGAATAATATAAATAAAAAGGATCAACACACAGGATATTCACGATCGTGATTCCTTAAATGTACCTGAAAATCCCGCTCCTCTAGAATCTCTTTCCTCCACCTGACCAGGAAGGCTGCACAGACGTAGAGGTGGAAATGAGAGAAGCCTTCAGGTTCCGCCTAATGAGAGAAAAAACATCTAAATTAATCACAGCTTTGTTCATAAATCATTGGACACCAATACAGATTTGTCTATTAGAAACAGACAATTGAGAAAATTGAATGCGGTGTAAAACTAGCACCCCCTAGTGGCTGGCTGCAGTATATATCTCAAGTGAAACATGTAAAAAAAAAAATAGGATGTTTACCAGACTATAAATAAAAACACACCTCAGATCAGTTCTGTTGATTCAAACAGTTCGTACCTTGGTCCTGATTGTTTTATGTTCTAATTAGGGTTGATTATCTCTGGTCTGTGGCTGAGATTATGGTTCATTAAAAATATATTATGAATTATTTATTCAAGGCCCTGCGATGGACTGGCGACCTGTCCAGGGTGTCCCCCGCCTCTCGCCCCTTGACCGCTGGAGATAGGCACCAGCTGCCCCGCGACCCTCTGTGGAGGATTAAGCGGCTACAGAAAATGGATGGATGGATGGATGGATTATTTATTCAAAAGCAGAAATAAAAACAGAAAATATACACATATCAACACAATACAAATGTGAATGAAAAGAGGGAGAAAGAATCAAATATATTATCTGCCCCATTTACAAAATAAAATGTAATTCATTCACATTTTAACTTTCACACAATTTATTACATATAATACATTTTATTTGTGTCCTGTTTTTTTTTTTTTACTCATTTATTCAAATCTGTTTCTCTTTTGATTATGTTCTCATGTTAAGCACTTGAGAGGTGCTCTATAAATAAAGTTTTACTTACTTACAAACAGCTACATTTTTATCAGGTTGATTCAACAAATTAGGAATAAATGTAGAAAAATAACATTAAATGTTTTTATTCATGCCGACTAATTTTGTACTACCAGTAAAGAAATGACACAGAAAACATGTTCAGTGTTCTGCTATTACCGTATTTTCCTGACTATAAGTCGCTCCGGAGTATACGTCGCACCAGCCCAAAAATGCATAATAAAGAAGAAAAAAACACATACAAGTCGCATTTTTGGAGGAAATTTTATTTGATAAAATTCAAGACTAAGAACGGGTATTTCATATTATTAGCTGTTTTCATATAACAATGCCGGCAATTTGCCGCGAAGCTGAGCCGGTATCTGGGAAACCGTTGCTCATAAGGGTTCAGACGGCGCCGGTAAAATTGCACAATCGTGCTTTTCACTAAAGATTACTCACTGGCGGTATAAAAGGGTTACGGGGGCGGTCTTCACGCTGTCAACATGCAGCGTTACAGAGACGTGAAACGGAAGTAAACAGACAGGCTGCTTCTGCTGCTGCTCATAACGCCAGAAGCACCCGGATCTCCGCTGAGTTACAAATGCGTAACAGCTTTACGGTGTTTACCTGATTTTTTAATACTTTTTCCAGTCGGGGGTCAGCTCTCCTTTGCTACGTTATTAGCAACACCTCCCTCTGTTGTGATTTTTATTCACAAGTCTGGCGCTACGGTAATACTACCAAGCATGGCGGCAGATTGGTACACAGGCCTACAGCGCCATCTAGTGGTTTTAAAGAGGTGTGAAAGTGACTAAAACGTGAAATTCTATACTTTGGTGTATAAGTCCGCCAAACTATGAAAAAAAGTGTGACTTCTAGTCCGGAAAATACGGTAATACCAATGTAGCTGCAGTTCTACCTTTAAACAGCAGGTGTCTCTAATGAGAACAAAGTACAGCTAAACAGCAGAAATGGCAGCAGAAGAAGAGTTGTACGCTGTAAGAACCATAGATATCATATATTTCACTAGATGTCTCACCTGCGCTGTTCATCAATGGACCCTGATGTCCCTACGCCGGCGGCCATCTTAGTTCGTACAGCTGCCCCTTTCTTACATTTATGTCAATGGAGCATGTACTAATAAATACCTCTAACTTAATCAATTTTTAACTGATTTTCAAACGGTTTGCATTTTTATAAACGTCAGAGACGTGGCTGTGAATATATGTCAAAATATATCGATAATGGTCGGGGAATTCATAAATTGTAAAAGTATCAAATCTCAAGTCTATACATAATAAGGTTTGTAAGAAAGTAACCCGTTTGTAAATCCCTTCATTTTTAATCAAGTTATGAGTGTTTTGAGTTAAGCTGATCGCTCACCTTCCATCTGCTGCCATAGAGAGCAGAACGTCAGCTGTACGAAGCAAGATGGCCGCCGTGTAGGGACGCCGTAGAGTCCCACATAGGGCATCTAGTGATATATATGATATCTATGGTAAGAACCCCTACAAGAGATCCATCCTTCGCACAGAAACTACACTTTTTAACTTTGCTTATATTTATTAAAGCAGACACCTGAAAAACTAGACAGTGTGATCATTAAATGGATATGTTTTTACCAAAACGTAATAAACCCAAACATCAGCACAAAGCCATTCCACCTATCCAATTGCGTTGTGAATGTGAGTGTATTAATTAATTGGAAATAATCTGCTAATCTTCACATCCCTATGATGTTTACTTCAATTTTAAATAATGAAAGTAAGCAGAGATGCATTGTCCAACATTAAGCAGACTTTGTTTCTGACTGAGGCTAAAGCAGGGGGAGGTGCTACACAAAATAATTCAAGATTGTGGAGTTGCAAATGTAATATGAATGTACAATGTACTATAAAAACAAAAAAGCTAATGTCAACAAATACCAATTTTAAACCAATAAACAAGAACGAGTTGAGAAATATTGTTTTTATTTTGAGACACAAAGCGTTCCTTTGATGGAATCCCATCAGGACGGTACTCCATCTACTCCAGCTTTTTGGTTTAAACACTGCAGCAGTAAAAAGACGTAGCAGTTTATTTGAATTTACTGCTGAAACAATGTTTTGGGGGCAAAGAGAAATGAGATATTTGGTGTAATAGTTGATCACATTGGTAGTTTGAGTTGAAACGTTACATCATGTTTCATTATCAGGAAGGTTTAGAGGCGTTTTCCAGCATCTCAGTGCAGCTCAAATACAAGCGTTTCATCACATTTCAAGCATGCTCACACAATGTATTTAGTGATAAATGCATAAAAAGGAAGAAGAGGAAAAGTGGAACACGTTTTTTCCCCCTCTGCAACCCAGAAATGTACATTTCCAAGGCGACAGACAAAGAAAGATTCAAATCCCCCCTTTTTTTTCTTTGCACCGCCTTTTATTTCAGGCCCTTGTTTCACTTTTTTACAACTCTGAAATGAGCAGGGAGAATTAAAGTGGAAGAAAGACAAAGGAAGAGATGTTCCCTTGTTCTATTCATTTCACTCCAGAGCCTCATCAGAAGGAGAATAATTACAGCCCTGTTGAATGCTAGTCACTTAGAAGTGAATGCCCATTTAAAGGCAGGTTGGATCTCAGAATGGGAGTGTGTCTAAAGGTAACCTGACACGCTCTGAGGTGTTTTAGCTACATGCATACGTTTTTATTAAAGGTTATAATGTGGTTATTAAAAAATCTGCTTTCTGAATGGCTGGATTTACCAGATAATACCAGTATTAGAGTGTAGATCCTGGTAAAAAAGTTAATAAAATGAGTAAATAACAAAAATATCAAGATGGGAAGAGGTCACATGTAAATGTGAGATGGAGTTTAGGGAAAAATAGGCGTTTTGTTTACGATAGAGTAACCATATCTCTTCTGGACACACAGTTTTAATAATCCCGTGTAGCAAAACATGCCGCTTCCTTCTGTTCTTGAGACTGACAGCAATCTGTGAAATTTCTCTCTCTGTGTTTTAAAACTTGTCAGGATTTTCTTTTTAAACTGCTGCCTCTCAAACTCTTTCATGTAGATCCTGCCTTCCAATGCAAACAACCAGAGACTTTCAAGCTGGGGAGTTACGTTTAAGAAGGGTTACAGTTAAAATCATGCTAAATCAAAAAGTAATAAGAATTTAGGAACCAGGCATTATGTTGGCCACATTTAATTACAAAAATAAATCTCTGCATGTTCTACTGTGCAGGTTGGCTAGAGGAATTTTGTCGTTTTCCACTGAATTTGCAACTTTTAGCATGACACTTTCCCACTTATTAAACACTTTAAAATTAGCAAATGTTTAAGGAAATTGTTTGTTTCTGTAGAGAACAGCACTGAGCTCCAACTCTGAAAGAATTAACAGCATTTCTACTGTGTTAATGCAATTTCCAAGCAGGAAGGAAGAGACAAACAGATTAATCTCAGATGCACGAATACGAGCGGAGACGTGTTGCTAGAAAAACAACCACTTTGTTTTTATTAGGTTCCATCTTTCCGTTCCTTCCCACGCTTTTTGTGTACATCTACTTTTATTCGAGCGGCGCGTCCCAATAGGCTGAAAAACAAATTAAAAAAAATTAGCCAACTAAGAGTGTGTTTGTGTGAGTTGAAGAGAATACAAATAAAAGGGGTTGTGAGTAACAGAGCGTGATGTGATGCGGGTTGTAAGCTGGCAGGTGATTGGCTTGTTGGTATAGCACCGCAGCGCCAATACAAACAGCCGATTCAAGCAAACACACATGTAGGTGAGTCTATGAGTGGCACACAGGAACACTGTGTTTATCAGCCTCCAAAGATGTGCTTTTAATTCCCTTTCTTTTAATGTGTTTGTGAATAAAACTGATCGAGAGAACTTTACGTCTACTTCGTTCCTTCTTCATTTGTCCTCTCAATCTTTTAGTTTCATTCAGCAAACATCACACACTCCTTATTCTCTTCCACATTAATAGAACTGCAGCTTTCATTGCTTAGAAATGAATGATCCTTCATCAAAAACAGCTTTTGTTGGTGACTAATCTTGGGAATGTGATTTAACAGATATTAATTTGCCTCCACTGACAGGGCAGACTCTGCTGAAGTACAACTTGTGTGACAAATAATTAAAAATGCAGGTTTTGAGGTATGACTGCAGACTATTTCACAACACTATATTAGTATTAGTATGATTTAATGAAGTTCTAAAGCTTAAGAAATATATTTATGCAGGTCAGTGTTCCCACGTTGGTATCAAACCCTTTAACTGAAAATTATGAACAAAGAGTTAAACATTATTATTAGCTTACATTGTAATTGTGACTCTTGTGGTGGAACTTTAGGATGATCTGTTAGATATTCTTAGCAAGATGTGTTCTGGTGTAGATAACAAAATTTCACTGTTAATCACCCCTGGAGTGAAGTCCTGTGGAGTTCTGTTTTTCCCGACCCAATTCCCTCTTTATGAGGGGACCGTAAAACAGATGTCTCTGTCTTTTATGAGGGGGTCACTACCTCCTTCCTCAACTTCACGCTCTAGGGGTAGAAGGTAAAAGAGATAGATTTGGTTGTGTGTGTGTGACCCAGAGTTTGAAGGGGGGTGACGTTTTATGATAGGTTAGGTTAGGGAGAGAGAAGACAGGGTTTTTTCCCCAGACATGAATGAGATCAGCCTTCCTTATTGCAATGAGTAAGAAAGACTGAACTCTCACCGTTTTAATAAGACATTTCCATTGCCCCAAATGAAATAAATAAAAGTATTTAAACTTTTAAAACACGAGCGGATGAATTTATCTCTCTTCTTGTTGCATCTAAGGAAGGTCCGAAAAAGTTTCTTCAGGAACTTTCTAGTTTTCATCATAATCCAATTCAACTTGGTCCAGTTTGATATGGTAGCATTTAAAAGTCTGTAAAGCTGTGAGTAATAGTGCAGGTGAAGGTTCTCAGTCATCCAGGTCATGATAATCCAAAAAAGGGTTTTAAATAAAGGCAACTGGACTTATTTGGTTCTTTGAAGACGTTTCGCTGCTCATCCGAGTAGCTTTGTCAATTCTGTCTATAGTAAAGGAGAGAGAATCTTATAAACTGTGCTTATCTTCCTCTGTCTGTGACACACCTCCTTCTACCCCCTTGAGGAGGTGTTCGCTCCACTGTATTCAACTGGAGTCCTGGTGAGTTGTTTTGATTAGAGGCGTGAATTGTCTGGGAATTAAGTTCAGAGCAGACTGGTAGGTGCTGGAAAGATGAAATCTGAGTCCTCCTCCTCTGTTTAAAGTTGGTATTTCACGTTTGACATAGATGGCTTCTTTAACTCCTCTCTCAAACATCGGTCTTCTCTGTCCAAAATGTGTACGTTGTATGCTTCTAATCAAAACAACTCCAGGACTCCAGTTGAATACAGTGGAGCAAACACCTCCTCAAGGGGGTAGGAAGGAGGTGTGTCACAGACAGAGGAAGATAAGCACAGTTTATAAGATTCTCTCTCCTTTACTATAGACAGAATTGACAAAGCTACTCGGATGAGCAGCGAAACGTCTTCAAAGAACCAAATAAATCCAGTTGCCTTCATTTAAAACCCTTTTTTGGATTGTGAGTAATAGTGAAAAAAAATCACTATATCATAGGAAGAAATTAGGTTTCTTGCACTTGACCATTGTCATTTGATAATGAACCAAATGGGTATTTATTTTAAAATGAAACAAAAAATTGATAAAATCATTAGAAAATGACATCTGTTTAGTGTTTAACCTACTCTACATATGTCTAACATTCAGTGTAAGACCTAAACTTATCCATTTGCACATTCTGAGATCAGAAAGTAAAGATTTCGACCTGAACATTGCTCTCTTATAGGGGTGGGAGATAAACTCGTTTTTCCGATGCATCGAGATGCAGACAGGAGCGATTATCAATCGATTGAAAAATATAAAAATTCGATTCTATTATTAATGTTTGCGACCTTGGAATTTCACCAACTTTCTCCCAAATCTGACCAATCATCTTGGCGTTTGTCGTGCGTCACCTTCTTTTTTGACCAATCACCGACATTTGAAAAAGTTTTGACCAATCCCCGTTGCCTCGAGCTGTGATTACTTCCTGCTTTTGAGTCGAGCCGCTAAATGCACCGGCCAGATTCTATAATAGATTACGGCTAAAATACGAGCGAGTCAATTTCCCAAAGCAGCGATTACACAAGAGTGGTAGAAGCTGTTCTGAACCAAACATCATGTGATGGATTGTAACACGAAAATATTCGCTTGGCTGAACAGAGAGGAGCAGAGTCCGCGGCTGGGGGGTCTGGTACGAGTGCTGAAAGAGACGAGGTGACTTCTACCTGTTAACAGGGACCCCCAAAACACAAAAAACGCCTGAAATATGCATACCCAAATTAAACTGGATGCTGTTCTTGAACCCTTTGGAGTACATAAAAAAACTTGGTCTCCCTGGAAAGGAAACACTTTGAATATTTTACTTCAGCAATTAAACATATTGTAACTTCAGCTACTATGTAGTTATGGAAGTTTAAACACACATAAATCAGTCTTTTTTATCCTCGTCTGATTTTTTCCATTTTTTGATTTGCAATTACACATTGGGACAAGAAGATATGGACTGGAAAATTATTTGAGGCTATAGAATAAAGCCTTGGCTATTTGGATTTCAAAATTGATAACAATATCTTCAAAAATTACTATTCTAGACCTGTTTTATTATGGGTATGTCCAGGCGTTATTGGATAAATCCATTTTGAGTGTCCAAATGGACACTTTGGATAAGGCTTTACCATTCCATCATTAAAAGGCTGTAACTTTTGAATGCTTGAACCTACAGACATCAATGAGGGCTCTAATGAAAGGTGATGCATAGAGGAGTCATCATTCGGCGCCAGTGCAGAGCATCTTGCCTGGCAGCACAACGCGCTGCATCCGCTGGCTCGGGCACGTCCTTCGTCTCAGTTTTGATCATCCGACCAGAGCCATTCTGCATTTTGACCCGAGGGCCGCAGCCTGGAGACGACCACGACGTAAACCCCGGCCGCACCCGGTGGTTCGATGTTGTTGCGGGCGACCTCCAACAATCCGGAGTTGCCGTCATGCCGTGGCGCAGCTGGCACAAGATCGCCAGCACTGGAAGCAACTGGTTCACTTAATAGGCTCAACGCACTGGTGCGGGACGACACCCGACCCTTCACAGGAGCCGTGATGATGACTTTGAAACAATGTAAAGCATATTAAATATATATCGCCTATATTTGCGCACTTGTATGGATTAAAGTTCTGCGTCGAGTCGACTGGCAAGTCTAGCGACGGAGTTCCATCAGTTCTAGCTGTTCGGAAAAAAACTCTTTGACTCAGAAAGTCTCCTTGTGCTTCAGACACACATTAAACCAGAGGAACTGATAAATCTGAATGGGTCACACTGATGTCTGTTAACGAGTCCACGGTCCGAGTCAGGGGGAGACGAGGCTTCACACCGGAGTCTGACCCCGCTGAACGCAGCTCAGCCCCAGGGGCGTATCTAGAACTTTTTTCTTGGGGGGTCCAGGCAGGGGCAAAGAAGGGTGGCTCAGTAAAAGGCCATTATATTTAAATGCTCTGCAGTCTTGGACTGCAATGGACAGCAGACCAAAGTTTTAATAACATTTATTTACTGAAGTAAAATCTGTTTAGCAAGAACTATGCAGCAGATTCAAAATCAGGAGACAAATGAACATTTTAAAACATCACAGTCTCACTGTACACCATAAAAACTGTCTGCCTGTGAATTTGCTTTCAACATCGAAATTAATAATAATAATAATAATAATAATAATAATAATGATAATAATAAATTTAATTTATATAGCACTTTGTTTCACAATCTCAAAGTGCTACAGAGCAGAAGCTTAAAATAGATTAGTCAAAGTTCATAAAATAAGTAATATAAAGTAGAATATAACAGTTTCTGCATTTTATTAATAAATCAAAGATTATAGTAGCTGAAAACATCTGTTTTTGTGGTTTTGTGCACACATTTCTCAGCTCACACTTTGAAAAAATCTACACTAATTTGAATGAATAAATGTTCTTCTTGAAATTACATTGACATATAAACATGTTTGAAGATATTTCTTGTTATTGTGTTTTCACAATAAGCTCTTTCTCAGTGTGTTAAAACGATGGGTACTAATTTTGGCTTTAGAGATTGTAGCAGAATTTTTATGCTGGTGCTACAACTTTTTGTTCTGTGCTACAAAACCTGCAACCTTTGTAGCACCAGTGCTATGAGCTAAAAAAGTTAACGTACAGCCCTGCAGTGTGTGCATATAAACAAAATTAAACCTTAAACAAAAAATGCTTGAAAAAAACTGCAACTCTGACCACAACTTTTGAAAAATGTTTTGCAAATCAGTCATTTTAGGATGAAACCATCACAAAAACCACACAACTTCCTGGAGGGACTGTATTTAAACTTATATTTACACATTTAAACACTGTTATGTTTTAATGATTAAATTATTATTAAATAATTAAAGATAATGGAAGTAAAATCATGTTGGGTTATTACAAATGCTTTAATAGTACCTCATAGTCACATGGCAGGAAGGTGAGGGGGAAGAACAATACATCTTTCATCAATAATCGTTTTATAATCGCATCGCAGCTCTCTGAATCGTAATCGAATCGTGAAGACCCAGAAGATTCCCACCCCTACTCTCTTACCCCACAACTCTCCTCCTTATTGACACATTTGCGGCTGCCGCCTCAGATCAAGGCTTCCTTGTCATTATGATTCACAAAATAAAGTTTGTCATGCGAGTCAAGGTGACTCTGTCAAACTTGTGTCTACCTCGCTACCTCCTCCTCCTCCATTGTTATGCTCGGTCCTCCTCCCGTCTCGTGTCAGGACGGCCGTATTGGCTGAGACATGCGAGACTAACTGACAAGCGCCGCTGATCAAAGAGAGGAGAACGTGGAGGGGGATGAGGGAGCAGAACGGGGGTACGGTGAGCGGAGTTGATAAGGAGAACTGGGGAGTGAGCAGATGGATGGGGGTGTGTGGGAGGCTAAGGGTGAGCAGAGGAGAAAAGGGAATGTGGAATGCAAAGCGAGTAGGAGTATTGCAATGTCACAGCATCTTTAAAGTGCTGCGTTGGCTGTCTGACTGGTCTGATCCTTCCTAAACAAAGCGGCCTCATGTGGGACCGACGCGATACTCTGACGAATCGACTGCAGACAAGGTGAAAAGGTGATCGTGCTACGGGGAGATGGAAGATGATAAACGAGCAGATTCATAGTGATGTAACAATCACACAGAGAATATGATGAGCTGCTGGCATCGGACTGATCGTTTCAAAATCTATTTTTAACACCTTTTGTACTTAAATGCCACATGTTGAACATTTATCGTGTAATTCAGGTTCAAACGGAGTACGATGCCTTTATACGAACAACAAGGGGGTTTTAATTGTGGAATTTACGGTAAGGTGCGAAAAGAGTTGAGTCATGGTGCGATGTATTTATAAAGAGAAAGAGGAGACTTGTTGAGTTGTATTTTCTTAAAGGAAAACATTTGCTGTGGCTTCTACCCCAGTGAACAGTCTGGTCTCTTGCTTTAGGCCATATCTGAAACTACAAAGCCCCACAGTTAATCAGAGGAGGAAAAGAGCCAAAATTGATCCAACTAGATTTCCCACACAGTCATAGACGGACTGGGCTCCCTTAAACCTTCATTCTGTGTTTTATTTGTGTCTGTGTTACGATAAGGACAACTAAAACCAGCTAGATTAATCAAAATTAAGTGGTAATGTTAGACGATTGAGGAAAAAACACATAATTGAACCAGTGCTGCAATTCTCCTAAGCAGTAATGAGGAAACAATACCAATTAACAGCAGGAATGGCAGCAGAAGAAGAGTTGAACACTTACGGCTAATTCACATCGCGTCTGGAATGGATGCGGCCCAGTTTCCGTAAGGACTAAAAAACATCAAGTCCAATCAAAGCATTTACACTGGCTCTGATGTGGATGAGGAACTCTGTTAACTTTCCGCCTCAAGTCTATTTTTTCGCAACGCCACATCCGGCTTTTCGTGAAATTAAATAAATTATATACTCTAGACAGGAAGTGAGATGGAAACCAGCGAGGTACATCCGGTATATTTCAGCTAAAGTTAACACAATTTGGAGATTTAAAAGACAAAAAGCAACATAAGATTTAATTAAGCCTAACATTAAACTATATAAAAATGGAGTGTGCATACCCATTGTAGAACAAGCCGAGTTAATAAATAATCCTCAACAAAAGTGCGAGAAGACGAGTGTAGCTTTTGTTTACCAGCTCCCGTTTATACACGTAGTTGTTATCGCGTGAACCACTCAGATTTGGGGCTTTCCCTGGAGCAAAATTCTGGAGACGTTCTGCAACCGCAGGCTGTGTCAATTTCAGTCTGTAGGGAAAATGGAACGCATCCATTCCAGACCCGGTGTGAACTAAGTGTCATACAAGTGTTGCACAGGAAATCCATTCTTCATACACAAACACTTTCTCAACTTTTCTGCCTTTTGTTGCCTGATGTAACAGAACTACTTTCCATCTACCGGTAATCATTAAATTGGTTATTTTGGGGGGTACAAATCCATAATAAACCGATGAATCTAGATGTAGAGGAATGCTACACAGATCTAATCACATCTCATGTGTGTGTGCGCGTCCTTGAATCAATCTCCATACTCTACGTATTAATGCTCTAACAACTGGAAGGTTTATAATTAACCGCATTCAACCACAAGGATCCAAAACTTTAGTTTAGTTTCATGTGCCAATTTTGTTAGTCACAAATAAAACACCCCAAAATTCTTAAAATCACATAATAGTTAGTCAAACATGGTTTTTATACACATTAACTAACAGAACAATATCAGCCTGGTTTATATTTATACATTAAAACATCTCAGATCCACTCGAGTAACTAATGTACCTGATTTTTGACCAAAAATAATCAATATATTTGACCAGACCTGATATTTAATGAGTAACAACTAGGGCTGGGGGAAACCGATTATTTTTAAAACGATTATTCGGGCGATTATTTTATCGAATAGTCGACTATTCTAATGGATAAGTAGACGATTATTCTAACGATTATTTTTCTGTTGCACGATTAATAAAAACCATAAAATTTCAAATAAATACCCC
>SSNR01000041.1:1238928-1310645 GCA_006937965.1 Callopanchax toddi | reverse complement strand
AAAAACCCCCCCCCCCCCCGCCCCCAAAAAATGTAATAAATTACTTAAATGTACAACTGTTTTCAAAGCCAAACATCTTCTGCTTAAAACAGAATCAAAGCAGTGTTCTACAACATGGAAGAGCTGTCAGTATTTACTATTTTACAGTACAGTAACTCTAGTTTAAAGGTTTGGAAAAAATATTAAGTTGTAGTACTAAACAAAACACTGTGAGGTTCACAGTATGGACATTCCTGAGTGTTTAAGACAAAATAAAGTGACAGTCTCTAAGGAAGAGCTGCAGTTTGACATAAATCTCTCTTGTTTTAAAGATTTAAAAACTGCAGAGCAAAAACAAACACTGTGCAGTTCACAGCAGACATTCCTGAGTGTGTTAGTTAAACTATTTCATCGTCTCAATATGAAACTGAACTGCTATTCTCTTAGTGTGTGCAGTATAGCACTGTGTTCCTCCCTCATCACCTCCTCTGTATTACACTCTGAATCGCTGTAGAACAGGAGGAGTCATTATATTTATATTTGGCTAAAGAAACTATTTATTATTTAGGTTATTATCTGGGTTATTTATGCATTGGTATTTAACGTGAGTCTCTGAAAACAACTGAAGTTAAAGGAAGACTAACTACTAATAAAGTCATTGGCAGATAAATGTGGTTTTAGTGTTAATATTGTTGAAGCCACAGCTGTTGACAGTTAGACTGAGAAACACGGCTAGACGAGCGGCGCGCGCACCCGTGGCGACAGGCGCGAGCACCGCTGACCGGACGGTCACCTCCTCCGCTCCGAACCAAACCAAGAACCGAACCTCATGGTGAGGTCCAGTTAGGGCAGGGGGCGAGCCAGGTGTCGCGCTAACCGCGGGCCCTTGTAGCTCCTCAGGAGCGCTCCAGTGTCTCCTTGGCTGATTTTTTTTTTTTGCTTACAATCGTCCCTGTTGCTGAGAACAAACGTTCAGAAGGTCGATTTAGCAGGATTTTACCACAGCAGCAGCAGCCAGGGCGGTGAGTCTCTTCATTCTCCTTCCTGGAGCAGGTTTCTGTCCTTTGCTGCTTTAAAGTATTCCTAAAACTTTGAGGTAGAGCAGTGGGTTGTGTTCTGGTGACATGTAGAGCTTGGGAGTGCAAGCTGCTGAGCCTGAAAGCTGTTAGAGACGGAGTTCTGTTCTCCATGCGGCTTTGTTTTGGTTCCCCGCGTGCGTGTGGTGTGCGCGCGCGACGCGTCGACTTCCGGATTTGACGTCGACGTTTTTTTAAAATCGATTCGTCGACGTCATCGACGAATCGCTGCAGCTCTAGTAACAACATTGATCTGGGTCAGGTGAGTTGGTTTTATAGCGTAAAAATACTAAACAGACTCAAAATAAGTAGAGAAATAAAAGTAGGAGAAGATTTGTGTTATTCTGTACATGTGTTAGCTGCAGTTTTAACTTCTAGAACCAATTTAACTGAGCTCTAAGCAAGCATCACAGCATAAAACATTTAATTCACTCAGCATGTGCTTTTAATCCAAAAGAACTTTCTAGATCTACGTTGCTGTGAATTAGCCCATTATTCAACCAATAATCCATACATTTAATCACTTTTAACCACCTGATTTCCAACATGGCCACTGACAACACTTTACAGCTTCCTGCTTGGTAAATCTGACTGTCCACATGAAAGGAAACCATGTTTCAGAACCTGAAAATGTCACGCTTTGCCTTTAACAGCCACACTAATGCTGTCACACTGAGCTACTTGCTAATTTCATGCTCCACGCAACAGGGATAATTTAGTCCCAGTCTGTCTGTCGCTCTGTCTTTCTGCTGAGGAGGAGCGGCCCGTGTGTTTGTTTCGCTCTGAATCCTCCCTCCACATGTCTTCCTCTCTGCTTTAAAAAAAAAATCAATAGAGAGACGAGCGGAGAGTAGTGCATGCACAAAAAAAAGGGGGTAAAAAAGGAAGAGAGAGATAATGTGAAGTGTCTGTAGGTAGGAAGAGAGATAACTGATAGAAGGACTGTCTGAAAGGCTGTCTTGTGTTGGATCGCGCTACTGAACAGATGGCCACACTAGAGAGAAATCCACAGTGGAGACATTACAACACTCAGGTTAAAATCTCCCCTGAAACACACAAACACAGAAACACACAAGTTCAGTGGAAAAGGGCAAAGTCTGCCTATTTATCATCTAAATTTTAGGCCCTAAAACAATTCATGTGCCTAAAAAACATGGAACTCTAAGACAAATCAAGACGCACAAGGTCAGAGCTGAACACACAAGAACAGCTTTGTGCTTCGCTGCCAACTCTGCTGAAAGGGTGGAAATGGCCAAATTCCCCCAGCAGGCTCTGACTGCAGGTAAAGGTGGTGTGACGGAGAGGAGGAGTGTGAGGAAGTGTGTGTTGAAGCTGCAATCCAAACAACATTGTAAGACATCAAATATTTAGCATATGGATTACAAGTACAAAGTGCACTCACATTGTCACCGAGTCACGACAGAGAAACCCTGTTTAATGATTCATTCCTGGTTTCTGTTTTAGGACTGGAGCTCACCTCGGACTTGGATTATCACTGAAACCACTAAAAGAATGAAGGAAATTACACAACTTTTTTTTTTCTATTTGATCTTCTTCTCTAACTCTAAGCTTGTCAATGTTTAATTTATAGCATAGCATCAGTATAAGGGCCTAAAATCCTACCAGGGTTTGTGAGCTCAGACCTTAAAAATGATCAATTACGTTCAGCGTTGCCGGTAACGCGTTACAAAGTAGCGTGTTACTCTAAAATTACGTCATTTTTCAATAACGAGTCATCTAACTATTTCCAATCCAGTAATTTTTTCGAGCCACTGTGCGTTACTTTTCGTTACTATCTTTGTCCATTTCCTTAAAATATTTATTTTCTTCCTGCATCTCTGTACCCGGCTTTGTGTCACGTTCCCAGCATGAGGTGGAGTCACGTTTTCAACATGTGCACAGCTGCGAGTCACTTGAAGCAGGAGGAGGAGTCACGTGACCTGTGATACCGTAGCCTATTTACCTGAATATCCGGGCATTATTTTTGTAAACTCCTCTGATACAACAGCTTTGTTTTATCTTCGGGGTCTAGACTTTATTAAGGAGTGTGAGCCTGAGAACAAACGGAGAACGACCCGAGCAGGAACAGCTGACTGTCTGTCTGACAGACTGGCACTAGCAGCCTGAATGTAGCCGTAGCTCCAAAAAGCTGGAATGAAGCAGCGCCAGCAACTAAAGAGACGTTTTGATGCATCCTTAGCAGTCGGTAAACAAAGCAGCAGCAGAAACACGAGCTGATGTTAGCTCCTCATGGTCCTAAAACCCTCCGCTTCAAAGGAACTAACAGGTGAGTCTAAAGAACACAGCTGATGAGAGGAGCTAGATTATTCATTTTAGTCATAGTTGTGCATTTTACTTTACTTTAAATTAAAAAAAAAAAAAAAATTTTTAATAAATAAATCTTTCTAAAAGATGAGATTTAGTTGTCAAACAAAACTTTTTCCAAAAAGTAAGCTGAATGTCACTAATAAAGTGACTAAAAAAGTAACTAGCAATCTAACTTAGTTACTTTTAAAATCAAGTAGTCAGTAAAGTAACTAAGTTACTTTTTAAGGGAGTATTCAGTAATCAGTCGTCAGATTAATTTTTCAAAGTAATTGTGGCAACACTGATTACGATGAGTCAGCATAAAGACATGGATGCTCCTGAATCAGACGCAGTATTAGGCATCAAAACAGATTACAATGTACCGCAGTCAGCCACTAGGGGGAGATTTGTGTTATATACAGTGGGTAATTGGGCAGTTTATTTTGTTTTTGTTTTTTTAGAAATCAGCAAAATGACCTGACATCATACAGGAAATAAATGAACGCTGTGTCCATTAGCTTCGAAAAACAAAACATAGCAACTTGTATTTTTTTTGGTGAGTCGTCCAACTTTGAGGCCTGGCCCCGCCCCCTGAACATTAACGAAAACTCACAATTTTCAAAACTAAAGCTTCCCCATGCCTTATCAGCAAAATCGCCAAAAATCAAGTTGATCAATCAAAATCTCTAGCTGGAGTATGAACAGCTGCGGACCCTCCAAACAGCCAAAACGAGCCTAAAATGGCTTGTTTGACCTGAAATGGCCGACTTCCTGTTTGATATAAACCATGATGGTAAGAGACTTTTTCGTGCATCTTGGTACGTTCTACAAGTCTAATAAATTTCATAACTCTACTGTAAAAAAAGGTCAATGGGGAGGGTGATTTTTCATTTTCTAGAAGGCGCTGTTGAGCCAATTTTTTGGCGACTTTTGCGACGCACTTAAAATACGTAAATTTTCACCAGGTTCTACAAATCCCCCAAATTTGGTGAGTTTTTGAATATGTTAAGGCCTCCAACTAGCCAATTTATTTTTGCCGGGAGAAAGAAAAATAAACGGAGGAATTACAAGAGGCCTCCGCAGCGCTTTCGCTGCTCGGGCCTAATGATACCAAATTTTCTGCACCACTACTGATATTTTAAACACATTTTTGTTAAAAGAAACAAACTCCTCCCAATTTTAACAAAAATCTGCGAGAATGACCACATTAATGACAAAAGCAAAATATAAAGAAAGAACATTCTTAGCTTTGTTTTAAAAAATCACTTTCATATTTTCTATGTGCCAACTTGTCTTGGACATATTTGACATTTTTGAGGGGAGAAAACTTGTTTTTTATATTGTTGATTTTCTCATAGGTTATTGGGCTCTTTAATTTCCACACCTGCTTGATTTTCTTTTATTCAGTTGGACATCTATCACACTAAATCAAAGAAACATGATGGAAAAGCAACCAGGAGTTACTCTGTCCATGTCCAGCAGCATCTTCAAGTATCTCTTAACCACATATTGCTCCACTGTGTTTGTTTAGATACTTTATGAGGATTAGTCAGTGTAATTTGATTTGATCTCTCCGGACTTCACATAAAATAGTCCCTCAGTCCATCTCTGACCCCTTTCCTCCGTTAAAGCCTCGATGAATAATTTAACAGAGTAGAGGGTTATAGCAGGACAGGTTTGAACTCTACTCAGCTGAAAATCACTCATTTTTCCCAAAAAGTCCCCATAAAACTAGAATTAGTCAACTCAGACAACTGTGTGGCTTTGAACTGTCAAAGCGCCATCTTTGTTCTAACAGTTCAGAGTTCAAAAAGATTTAGACATTATTCATTTATTAACTCAAGCTATATTTTGATGGTGGTGAACTTCAACTATAAAGCGCAACATTTCCACACTCATGTCTATTTTTACTTACTTTTTATTTTGTACCCCTACTATTCTTTCCAGCAGCACCTTTTAATCCTTATCTCAATCACCTTTAATTATTATTCCTTTTCTTGGTTCCAATAACGTGATTTCTGTTTCTTCTTTGAGAGAACAGGAAGCAGCTTCTGTTAACTTTCTCGTTTCGTGTTTGACACCATGACTTGAGAGTTGTGCGAATGTTATGCCTTACAAATGTCAGACATGAGCTACACCCTGTATATGACAGCACTTTCATTCTAAAGATGAGCAAGAACAATTTGTGAAGCATGTAGAAGAAAAGCTGGAGGTTTCTAAAGATGCTGAGAATGACAGCGGAAGAGCACAGCTGGAATCAGCACCGAGGGAGAAGTCCACTTCAAACCTGACACCAACTCTCCTATCGACGAGTCTCACCTAATCAAACACTCTGATGTGGTCACATGTCTAACACTCTGAACCTATGCATCAACTGGAAAATCCATTATATGTACTCAGCTCAAACCTCAAACACACATTCCAGCACACACACACTCGATCGATAGCAGACATTAGGTGTTATTGACAATACCAACTGAGGTTAACAATATGGCCTACCCGTAGGCACCGCCTATTAAGATCTGAGTAAATGTCAAAGGGCAGCACGGTTAAAAGGCCCAGATTTGTTTGAATAGCAATAAGATGCTTCTCTTGCTCTTCTATTAATACATCCAGAGCTCGATTCACAGAGATTCTTCTGTATTGCAGTTATAAAAGGCTATGATTACATATAAGATGTGGGATTCTGATGTGACGTGCAATATAAAAAAACTAAAAATACCTCCAGCCAACAACTTAGAACATTTAAATCAGAATCGAAAACTATTTGCCGTCTACCACAAATTTTCCAAACAAAAAACATCTCCGTAGCTTGATTTAGTGAACCTTTAAAGCGGCACTCCGGAGGATTTCATCAGGAGAGCAGTTTTTGAATCTAGCGTCCAAAGGCTCCTCCTCAAAACATCTCGACACGCGTGTCCGGTCGCGTGTGCGCGCGTGTACACGGCGCATATACGTTGCGGGCATGAACTGTACAGCTCAATGTGTAGGGTTTAATCACTCACAGTTCACAATCTTATTCCAACACTACGAGGGTCCGATGAGCCCTCTCTGTCCCTGCTGCTTCTGATATTAGCTCTGTTAGCAGAGAGCTGCTGCTGGACTCTGAAGCTGAACTTGACTCGGCCCTGGATGAACTTTCTGACCAAAATAAACGCGTAACCCTGGCAAGCCTTGCCATTCTGTGAGGTGAAAGGTTTAAAAATAAAAATAAATCCATCTTTAGCTGGGAAATGGGTAGGTTTTTAGTAGAAATGAGCTGTGGCAAACAGAGAAACACACGGAGCGTCCTGTACGAGAGCGCCCCCTACTGGTACAGGTTTGGTCGATGCGCGTGCATGTTGAGAGAATGCAGACATTTGAATTTCATTGGCTGAAAAATGTTGGCGGCAAGAAATAATGGAAAGGGGTCTCTAGGAGGAAGGAGGGTCTTCATCAGAATGACAGATGTTGTGGAACTCAACCCATAGATCATAGTTTAGACCTGAAATATCATTTAAAACATTTAGAAAACTTTGATACATAGAAAAATGCTCCAGAGAGCTGCTTTAATGTATATGTTAAAGGGCCCATGACATCATTTTCCGTGTTTTCTGACTTATCCATCATGTTGCAACATTGAGTTCTCACCTTAAACCTGCTAGAAAGAGCAAAAAACGGCATCCATCTGTCTCCTAATACAGCCAGTGAGAAGCTCTTCCAGATTTCAGACCCAGGTTTCAAACCGTTTTTTTCACTCCAGCCCGCTATGAGGTCATAGTGATCCGGACTTGCTAATATGGTAAACTCTCCGCCCACATGCACGTTCACGACAACTGGAGCGAGGCAGTGCCGCCGCCATTGTCCATAGACCGTGCAGTGTTTAGTTTCAGTTTCGTTTCTCTTTCACGCGACAACACTGCCCCCTGCTGCAGCAGAAGTGTCAGGCTGCCAAATAAGGAGAAACCCAGCAGAACCGGAAGGCGGCGCTTTCTTCTGATCTCTGAGTTGCTCGTTAGGAAATAATTACAGCGTATTTTGAGTTATAATGGTGCAACGCTAATCTAGAGGCATCAAAGATTACACCTGTTTAATATAAATTGATTTAAATATGGAGTCATGGGCACTTTAAAAAACAGCTGTGGCAGACACATCTAATTGTTGCACTGGGTATGTCGCATGTGAACTCAAATGTTAAACAAAACCAAACTTTGTGTTTTTAAGTCTTCCTGGACATTGTTCATATCAAAGAAGTGTGATTAAGCATTGTAGAGGGAAAATATGTAAAATCATTTCAATATTCCTTTGAGGGAAAAAAGCTTTTTAAACATTTCAGCAATTGTACTGAGTATCTACTATCAATCTGCTCATCTTTACTACTTAAAAACTTGTGGTACACCAAAACTGGAAGTGGTGCATTAACAGGAACTCCCTCCCTCGGCTGTAAACTCTTTGGATTCGATGTTCCCACCACATTTAGTTAATTTTTCAGGAAATTAATTACATACACAAATAATTTGTCTTTTGTTCAGAAGGATGTCTGTTTTGTCCATTGTGGGTACTGAGATGTACAGAGTTTTTAATGGACTGTGAACACAGCATAACAGATGTCGCTCACCTGATCATCTGTTTATGGGAGAAACAAAAAGCGATTTCCGTCAGCCGGTTTTGATAACGACAAAAACATGCAGAAGATCGGGAGATGAGTTTTGACACAAATTCATCTTAAGAGTAGAATTCTAAGAAGTCTGGAACTAGGTCCAGCATTAGTAAGTGTTTTGGTAGCTCTTAAGTGTGAAAGAATATTACTATATTACTAAAAATATTTTAGAAGTAAACATGTAGATTTAAAAGTAGTAACTACCCGATAAACTTTGAGGTTTTGTTCTGCTCTTTCTCTTGAAGACTTGGTGTTTTACTGATACATCTCATTGTGTGCTATACATTAATACAGTAGTTTTAATCACCCTCCTGTCTGCCGTCTCCCTTAGAATATGTCACTGGAAATCAGTGTTGGGCAAATTACTTCAAAACTGTAATGCATTATTTATTACTTGTTACTGTCATTTTAAAGTAATCCCTTACATTACAATATTAATGTTTTTTAAATGTAAGGCATTACACTACTTTTGCATTACTTTTAGTTACTCTCACCAAAATAACTGTAAATATGGATTTGACATCTAAATGAGCTCAATCACATCCAGTGGAAGGTCATGTGATGGATACATGGAGAGATATCCATCCATCTGTATATTAACCCATTCATCCACCCATCATTTATCATCCATCCATCATTTATCCATTATTTATCATCCATCCATCATTCATCCATCCATCTATCCATCATTTATTCATCCATCCATCATTATCCATCCATCCATGCATCTATCCATCATTTATTGATCCATCCATCATTATCCATCCATCCATGCATCTATCCATCATTCATCCATCCATCCATCATTATCCATCCATCCATGCATCTATCCATCATTATCCATCCATCCATGCATCTATCCATCATTTATTCATCCATCCATCCATCCATCATTATTCATCCATCCATCCATCATTACTCATCCATCCATCTTTATCCATCCATCCATCATTTATTCATCCATCCATCCATCATTATTCATCCATCCATCATTTATTCATCCATCCATCCATCCATCATCATTCATCCATCCATCCTTATCCATCTATCCATATCTAACCGTATATTAATCTATCATATCTACATACAGTATATTTAAATCTATACACACATATATATACGTGAGGCAGCTTGTGCTCATGGGGAGTTCCTATTCATTAGTTTGACTCCTACCTCTACCTGTGTGCTTCGTTCTTCTCCTCCACCTGTCTGCTCCTCCCTCCTGCAGTAGACACTCCATGGCTTTCCTCTGCTCGGTGCGCGCGAGAGAGCGAGCTCTCCAACTTCTGATGTTAATAATCTAGTCTGTTAGAGCGACTCTTTATCAGGAAACTTCTCAGTTCGCTTCAGTTTCTGAGCGGCGCGCTGCGGGTTTTGGTTACCGTGAGCGCGCAGGACTTGGGCAGCGCACGCGACTTGTGCGCCCTCCTCCGACACTGTTCGGAACCACGCATGAGTTTACTGCATGACCCAGACAGAACCAGACTCATCTCTGCTCTGTCTGACTACAGGAAGTGAAACATTTGGCGCTGAGTGACGTTTCTCCTCTGGAAAACCCACTGCTTCAGTCCGGGTTAAACATGCACTGTAATGCGCGCGTTACTGACATTGTACCGAGTAAAATATTACCGATTTTTTTTTCCTGTAATGCCTTACATTACTGCGTTACCGCAAAAAGCAATGCATTACAGTAATTAATTACTTTTGTAACTCATTACTCCCAACACTGCTGGAAATCGGTAAATCTTTAAAAGCAATCTTTTTGCGTCACAGAAAAAGACACAAAAAACCCTGAAAAGTGTGATTAACAATATTTTTTTCACAACACAGGTAGTTGTTTAAGGACATAAAATTACTTGATGGGACTTTACCACTGCAGAAACACACCAACCCAGGTTTTTTTTCAGACATAAGATGCCCAACAGACCTATCGTCATACAGCTCTAATCTACAGCCCCACTCATGATGCCGACCACTACTAATCATGCTTAGCAAACAAACAAGGCCATACCTCAGTCACTTCTTCAGATATTGACCAAAATATTGATGTGGTATTAGCTGAGCGTCAATAACAACACATACGTATCCTGAGATCCTGCGTGATCGGGTCAAATGTTTAAAACGTTAACACCATTGATTCTTAACATAAGATGATCTCAGTTTAAAACTCTGGCATGAAAAACAAGTGGTGCCATGCCACTGATTTGAACTTTCATTTGTCATTAGCACCCTAACATTATTAGATTTGGGTTTAAAGTTTACTCATAAATGTTTAGCATTATAACTTTTAGTGTTTGTTTTTATGGCTATCATCACTAAACAACTGCAATTAGATAGTTGTGGAAGTGCAAACTTTTTAGAATCTTAATACAACAATAAGGCTCCGTCACAAACTGATATGCAGTTTAAACACCAACATTATGTAGTGTTAGACTGCTGAGTTGGCTGGGATCTAATAGTTGCGAACACAAATGCAGCATCACTTTTGAGGCAATCACAGATGTCATTATCAGGAATATTCTTGTTCCAGAAATGTCACGCAGAGTCAAATGGAGAAACGCACGAAAATGCAACAAAGAGAACAGTAACAGTAACCTTGTTGTGTGTTTGTGAGATTGTACCTGATAGGTGTCCCACAGTCTGATGGTGCACCGTAGCGGCAGCTCCCTCATCAGGAGGTTGTTCATCCAGCGGAAGGCAAACTGCAGGTACTCTACCTCGTAATGCTGCATGTGGCGATGCACCGACTCTGCAAAAAATAGCAACAAACGTTTAAATTTTAATAAAGAAGGAAACAAAGATAGGTTTAATTATTTATTTTGCTATTTCCATCTTAAATTATTAGAAAACTAAAATGGCAATGCCTATAAAGATGGAAAAAAAGCTTGTTATTATAACAGTGACAGTAACAATAGTGTAGATGGATCCTTTCTGAACTCCCGTCTCTATTACTTGCTGCTGTCATCAGTGTCACACGGGCAGCCGTTTCTTTATAATTGAAATGTAATTACAGAGCTATCCAAATTGTCTCAGAAAAGCCTCATATCCAACCGGGATGAGAAATGGAAGTGGAATTGTACCAACACTCGAGAGAAATTGGATGCCGCTCCGGTGAAGACTGGAGTGCATATAAAGTAGGACAATGGCATCCAGAGGTGAGGACAGAGTCATGTTTATGTGTAATGTTTTAGAGAAAATGTTAATTACTTCTTTGACATCAGAGCCCTCAGTAGCAGCTGATAAAAATTGTGTTGTGGTGACCTCTGACCTGTCGTACATCGACAGCTTGTTGGAAAACGATCCAGACACTCAAAAACACACAAATGAATTGTGGTTTTCAATGAAGTGCCTCGTATTTCATTGGATTTGGTGTTGACTTTGTAACGTTTGTGAGGATTTTACATGCATAAAAAATAATAATAAATAAAAACAAACAGTACAAGTTGGTAATTTGTAGTTTACCCAGCAAAATGTACTCATAGACCCTAGCTAGAGCGATAAACACCATGTAGACAAGGTCATCTCTCACTATGAAGAGGCAAAGTATGTGTCTGTTGGTAGTGTTATATGAATCAATAGGTGGATTGTTAACAAAAAAAACTCTAAGAATGTTATTGGATATACATCGATAATGGAGTAACTTTTGAAGTGAACGCAATTCAAGATGGCTGCCACAAGTATGTTTATGTTTATTCATTTACAGTGGGGCAAAAAAGTATTTGGTCAGCCACCGATTGTGCAAGTTCTCCCACTTAAAATGATGGCAGAGGTCAGTAATTTTCATCATAGGTACACTTCAACTGTGAGAGACAGAATGTGAAAAAAATCCATGAATTCACATGGTAGGATTTTTAAAGAATTTATTTGTATATTAGGGTGGAAAATAAGTATTTGGTCAATAACAAAAATTCAACTCAATACTTTGTAACATAACCTTTGTTGGCAATAACAGAGGTCAAACGATTACTATAGGTCTTTACCAGGTTTGACCACACAGTAGCTGGTATTTTGGCCCATTCCTCCATGCAGATCTTCTCGAGAGCAGTGATGTTTTGGGGCTGTCGCCGAGCAACACGGACTTTCAACTCCCTCCACAGATTTTCTATGGGGTTGAGGTCTGGAGACTGGCTAGGCCACTCCAGGACTTTCAAATGCTTCTTACGGAGTCACTCCTTTGTTGCCCGGGCAGTGTGTTTGGGATCATTGTCATGTTGGAAGACCCAGCCACGTTTCATCTTCAAAGCTCTCACTGATGGAAGGAGGTTTTGGCTCAAAATCTCACGATACATGGCCCCATTCATTCTTTCCTTAACACGGATCAGTCGTCCTGTCCCCTTAGCAGAAAAACAGCCCCAAAGCATGATGTCCCCCCCCCATGCTTCACAGTAGGTATGGTGTTCTTGGGATGCAACTCAGTATTCTTCTTCCTCCAAACACGACGAGTTGAGTTTAGACCAAAAAGTTCTACTTTGGTTTCATCTGACCACATGACATTCTCCCAATCCTCTGCTGTATCATCCATGTGCTCTCTGGCAAACTTCAGACGGGCCTGGACATGCACTGGCTTCAGCAGCGGAACACGTCTGGCACTGCAGGATTTGATTCCCTGCCGTTGTAGTGTGTTACTGATGGTGACCTTTGTTACTTTGGTCCCAGCTCTCTGCAGGTCATTCACCAGGTCCCCCCGTGTGGTTCTGGGATTTTTGCTCACCGTTCTCATGATCATTTTGACCCCACAGGATGAGATCTTGCGTGGAGCCCCAGATCGAGGGAGATTATCAGTGGTCTTGTATGTCTTCCATTTTCTGATAATTGCTCCCACAGTTGATTTTTTCACACCAAGCTGCTTGCCTATTGTAGATTCACTCTTCCCAGTCTGGTGCAGGTCTACAATTCTTTTCCTGGTGTCCTTCGAAAGCTCTTTGGTCTTGGCCATAGTGGAGTTTGGAGTCTGACTGTTTGAGGCTGTGGACAGGTGTCTTTTATACAGATAATGAGTTCAAACAGGTGCCATTAATACAGGTAACGAGTGGAGGACAGAAAAGCTTCTTAAAGAAGACGTTACAGGTCTGTGAGAGCCAGAGATTTTCCTTGTTTGAAGTGACCAAATACTTATTTTCCACCCTAATTTACAAATAAATTCTTTAAAAATCCTACCATGTGAATTCATGGATTTTTTTTCACATTCTGTCTCTCACAGTTGAAGTGTACCTATGATGAAAATTACTGACCTCTGCCATCATTTTAAGCGGGAGAACTTGCACAATCGGTGGCTGACCAAATACTTTTTTGCCCCACTGTATTAGATACTTTTATCCAATCACCTTATCAGGGATGTTGTGATCTGTGGGGAAAACCGGTATACCTGGAGGAAACCCATGCATGCATGGGGAGAACATGCTAACTCCACGCAGAAAGGCTGCAGCCGGGATCCGAACCATGACCTTCTTGCTGCGAGGCAACCATGCAGCCAATGCTAAAGTATTTAACATTACCAAATAAAAGTGGGTACAACTCAGTCAACTTTAGTAATACCAAGCTAAAATTTGGTGGTAGTACCTGAACACCATCCCTGATATGAACTCAGTGTGCTACACATTGTGAGATATTGCTCCATACTTTACCATTTGCCATTGAAGTCAACACTGTTTGTCTGTTGGAACAATATCTCATGCACCACTCAATGGATTTTATTAAAAATTTCTGAAAGTAATAATTACCAGTACATCTACAACTGATTAACATTGGAGGTCAACCCAATCCAAGATGATCACAACAGCGAAACACAAAAGTGGTTTTACGCTTTCAATTTCACAGATATAGAGCAAAAATGTAGTATTACAGTAGATAGGAGTAGTGCCCAACACTTACTCCTAAAACTACATATTGTGTGACACCCTTGCATAAAACATTGGCAACAAATGAGTTAACTACATGTTCACCTATCAGAAAAATATCTCAAACCACTGGATGGGTTTCAATTAAACGTTCAGAGAGTCATTATTCAGGGTTTTTCCTGGCTCAAACTGAGGCAGAGGTGGTACCATCCTGACCGTGCGCCAGCACATGCATACTCTGTGCATTCAACTGCCTCACTTTTTTAAAAGCAAAATATTTTTTAGTTAAGCGTTCTAAGTAGGGATGCACCGATACTGGTATTGGCCCCGATACCGTCTAATGTACATGTATCGGTTAAAGTTAACAGATACCATGAACCGATACTTAAAATATGATAAATCTGCAATAAAGTCACAAACAATGGTTCATTTTTTACTTTAAATTTTAGTTTTATGGTAATTTCATATTTTACATCTGTTCATTTGTCTTAGTTTAGTTAGTAAAATCTGGTGTCTTTAGTCTCTTCAATAAAGGTCTAAGGTGGAAGTTGATTAATTCACCAATAGTATCAGATTACCTGAGTATGTCTGAATCAGGTAAATTGAATCAGCCAGTGCTTGTCAAACCACTGGCTCTGTGTTTTTGAGATCTGGAAAAATGACCAAAAAAATAATGTTTTAAAATTATGTACTGGGTACCGTAAAATATTTTTTGATACTACAACTTTAACAATACCTAGTTTTCGATACCTGTATTTTTTTCTGTACCTATATAATTCTGAGATAAAATAACAAGTAATAGTAAGTATTAAACGTTTTTAAAATAAAATAAAAAGTATAAACCATTGTTTTTTGGCATATTTATGCATTTACTATTATTACCGGTATTTATTGCTCACCTCGGGAACTTTTTGTTATGTCACTGTCTCTCCCCTCACACACCTCCGGATACAGCAGAGGCTGGAAGCTGAGTCGGACTGAACACGGCGCTGCAGCAGCAAGTTATATGCAATGCGTGGCTTCGACTAATTGCTGGAATTCCTGTTTTTCGCGGCACAAATCTCATCGCATATGTTGCATTTTGCTCTGTTCCCGTTCACCTTTCCAAAATGCAGCCAAACAGAGTTTTTCTGACTTTTTAACTCAAAACTCACTCCGCTGTTTTGAAAGGGAGGGGAGGGGCTGTGTCTGTTCCTCCGCGACCACATCTCACCTGTGTCTCCACCCGTGCAGCAGTGCCGGTGATGAAATGAAGCGAGTCACTTACGGGGGATTTCATAGTAAAACTAACGAAGTCGGTACCGTGTTTTTCGTGGGATTTCAGCGACAACCAGCCCTACATAGCACCAACTAGCGGGAAAAGCTATTTTTGATCTTTTTCTGCTGTTTTAGCGCTTTCTCATGCACTCTGCTGATACAGCGCCCCTATAGTGGCGCAACGCTGCAACTGCAGTTAAAATAACATCCATATAGCTGGGGGCAGAGTGAAATCAGGCTGGGGCGGCACAAAATTAGCTGGAGGCGGCCGCCACGCAAATTTGAACGCAGGAAAAACCCTGTTATTAGTTGATTCAAATTTGGAGCCAATCCAATTCAAGATGGCTGCCGTAGCTGGTCACCAAACTTCATCAATTTTTTAGATACTGGGCTAGAATTTGGTGTCATAGTAGTAGAGGAATTCACAACACATCCTCAAACTGCTAATATACATTTAGATATTTCCAGCATAAGAACTTTAAATGGTTGAGTAGTAAAATAAAGGAAAGTCTGTGATTGTGTCTGAGGCAGCAAATATAAAGCAATAAGCTGTAACAAAATAAGATGCCTCTGTTTAAAACTCTAATCCTTCTGACTAGTTCTGATTAAGTCTTGATCCTTAACAAGCCACAGTGAGAGATGACCACATGTTGCATCACACAGTCGCAATATGGCCTCAGTGTGGGGTTCAAACGTCAGTGTCAGTGTCATTGCTCGCTAGCAGAACGCTCCCCGGGAAGACTGGATGAAAGACAAAATATGTCAGCTGAAAACCAGCGGCACACCAGGCTGTGACACCAAGAAGGACTGCCTTTGTTCCAATCTGTTCTTGATAAATGTTTGCTTTATGCTCCTTTACATAACAAAAGATTTTATAAAATACCACTCAGTATTCAGCGACTCCTCATTTCACAGTCATCAAAGTCATGACACTCCTTCTCCTTCATACACACACAAAAAGAAATACACACATCTCATAATAGAGCTGTAATTATGGAGCTGTCAGGGAATCTATGAGAAAAAGCCAGTTAGGGAGGAACTATCACATCCTCCTCTTAATCAGGACTGACTGACAATCACACACACACACAGCGAATACAGCTTTAATAACCCATTCATTGGTAAAACAATAATCAAGATATTTCTAACTAACACGACGCACATTATTACTCAGACAGGAAGCACCTGAGTGGCACCTATCTGCCCCAGTCTGAACGCTCAACAATTACACACACACTCCAGCAGCACAAGAACGGGGCGCAAAGTAAACACAAAGCCATTATTTCACACTCCTCTCTGCAGTTTAATTATCACATGCTGCTGTAAAAGCATAAACAAGGAAAGCTCATTAACGGTGCATGCATCACGGTGACAGATCTTAGCTAGCTGCCAAACAGAGAGGGAAGGGAGCGGAACAACTTTAGACAATGTTAAATTACACTAATGAACTTCCTAATATCAGCGACTTCACCAAACCCAGGGAGGAAGAGGTTTTGAGAGGTACGGTTGTTCTTCTTGCGGCGTTATCCCTGAGAAAGGGAATTATTAGATTTAAAAAAGAGCTGAGCAGTAGTTGTAAAAGTTGGGCCTTATTAGTCATGAGGTGCCGTTTGCTGGCGCAGTGCTGAGCATGCTGAGTAGGGTTGTTATCAGGGCTGAGGGAGGCCAAGGATGACACGTCTAATAGACAGTGATTGACTGATGAGTGTTGTCCTCCTGCCCGGCGCTGGTTAAGGCTTTGAACAGAGGCCAGTGTTGGTGGACAGGAGGAGGTTAGAGGTACTACGGCGAGCAGGATTGTGCTGATGAGGCCGATTCCACCTGACTTCACTCTCTTCCTGATATAACTCGTAATTACAGCTGGATATGTTTTATCCTTCCCCTTTAGTTTTTACTTTACAGCACTAAAAGTCTGATAAAGGTTTTATTTTATCACACTCTAACCTTTATCTGATGGTTGTCTTTAACTCATTACTTTTGCTGTTATTCACGGTGTTACAATGAATAATCAAACTGTGCCGTTTAGGAAACTGTTACTAATGTTTTCCGTGATATTTTGATGTAAAGCGGTGACTTTATTGGAACTTATTGACTAATTCCTGGCAGGAAAAATATCTATACCTAAAAATTTGAAATTAGAAAAGTACAGCTTTCTGGATTTGTGTTTTAGTTTCATGATCTTGAAAATAAACTTGGGTCAATGTTTAGCAATAAGAACCGGATACGGGTTACACTTTGTTCATGCCGGGTCTGGAACAGATGCGGTCCGGTTTCCGTACGGCTTCCGTACAGACCGCAATTCACACAGCCTGTGGTTTGTGTGCAGAACGTCTCCGGAAATTTGCTCCAGGGAGAGCACCAAATCTCGATGGTTCACGCGATAACAAGTACGTGTTTAAACAGGAGATGGTAAACAAAAGCTAGACTCGTCTTCTCGTACTTTTGTTGGGCATTATTTATTCACTCGGCTTGTTCTTCAATGGGTAAGCACACTGTTTTTATGTTATGCTTAATTAGGTCTTATGTTGTTTCTTTGTCTTTTAAATATCCAAATTGTGTCAACTTTAGCAATGTAGCTAAAGATTTTATTTTGAAATATACAGGATGCACCTCGCTGGTTCGCATCTCACTTCCTGTCTCGCGCATGTATTTTATTTAACTTCACAAAAAATCTGATGCAGCGTCTGGAATAAATGGACTTGATGTGGAAAGTTAACGGAGCTCTGCATCCGTACCGGTGCCGGTGTGAATGCTCTGATTGGACTCGATGTTTTTTCATCCTTGCGGAAGCTGTACGGAAACCGGACCACATCTGTTCCAGAGGCGATGTGAATTAACCTCAACTCTTTCTTGAGTAATGTTTTCTGTATTTAGTCAAGTTTCATGAACTGTCACAAAATTCTCACAAAGTCTAGGGAATCCATTTTTAGTCATTCATTTAGAACTTGTTTTGCTCCCTGAAAATGTGTTTTCTCTGCTTTATTTTTCAGAATTTTGCATTATTCTGATCAGAATAAAACTGGGAGAACTATTTGGAGACAAAATAGCATTGAAAAATTATGAAATTCATTGGGCTCTAAAAGTCTTTGCAAGCATCTAGAATTCATCTCAAACTCTTCTCAATTTCATTTTCAAACGTGTGAGAGACAACTTTAGAAGAGATTAGTGCCTAAATTGAGACACTTTGTCATTAAATTGCAAAAAGACAATATGCACTAGTTGCAATTCCATCCAATGTCCTAAAATAGCAAAACTTTTTGTGAAAGTGTCATGAGGCCCGTTTCCACTGTCGGAACTTCGGGGTAATTTTACCGGAACTTTGTGGTGCGCGGCTGTTTCCATTGATGCGGGCCATTTCGAGAGGGCCGTCTTCAGGGACATTTCAGGGACCAACGGAGTCCCTGATGAGGGGCAGGTACTCGGATCGGCCCGATAGACGCGCGGAGTGGGAAATGTGGTTAACTCGTGCTGATTGGTTGTGGGATGAAGGAAAATGATGAAAGCACACGGTGCCGAGATAAATTACCTGTGTGTTGTTGTCGGAGCTTGCAAAATGACCGTGTCTCCGAGGTTGGATTAGTTCATCATGAAGTATACTCATCCTTCTGTTCGGCACTCCCATCACTACAGTATGTATAAAAACAGCAAAATACGCCGCAACCATCGCTTCTTTGTCCATTGTTGATCTATTTATTATTCTCCACTTCCTTGTCTGTTGGCGCCTTTATGCTTGTCAGTGACGTCGATGCTGACGTCTTACAAAAGTTCAGGAAAGGTGGGGCTGTAATGGAAACACGAGCGCTGAGCGGAACGAGCCAGCTGATTTGTCCCGGTCAATTTCGCCCTCTAAGATTTACCCCGAAGGTCCGATAGTCAAAACGGGCCTAGTAATACCAATTCCAAATGAAGATTTCCTCACAAATTTGTGCATCCTACCAATTACTCTCCAATACTCACAGCCTAGTGAGAACCTTGAAGGTTACTTATCAGTAAGATCTTATTTTTAATGACACCAAGCAACAGAAAAAAGGTCACATTGTCCAGATTTACCCTTTTCTAGATTGATAGGAGGATCAGGGTAAGCACTACCAGGCCTTGTGTCTACAGTACGTGCGCACAAGGGCAGGGTTATGCTCTACGGCTGATTCTGTTGATAAGAGTCAAGGTTTAGTAAAAATGGCAAGCTGAATACATGAATCTGACCTGAGCTCTCAGAAAACAGGACACTGCTATTTAAAACAGATCTTACCTTTTAGTAAAAACCAAAGGAAACCTTTGCCGTTACACAACTGTTGTTTTCAAGAAGGTTCAAATGAAAGATTGAAAAGACAGCAGTTAAGACAGCTGTAAATCTCTTGAAATACATAAGAGAGCACGCACAGCTCCGTGTGTTGGGCAAAGGGTGAGCTCTGAATGCTGTGGAGGACTGTGTGGGAAGACAGAGAAAAAAACTGAAACTGACCTCAGATCATCTTAAAAGGCACCAGGGCAGACCTTAAGTGTGAGGATATGAAATAAATTGCCTTATGTAAAAAAAACAAAAAAAAACAGCAACAAAATGCAAAGGATCCTACTGAAGTTACAAATAGAATACACACAGAGCAAATGTCACGCAGGTAAAGTACACGGCCGGTACGATCATCTCCTACAAATCATCTAAAAACAGAAAAACACACAACTTACTATAATGCAATAATTACAAACATTTTGTTCAGATCCAGGATCTGAAAGCATGCTGCAAAATGCACCCGCTCATTAGCATAGATAAATTCACCTTGGGGCAATTTGCATGTTGATGAACTTGTGCTAATGCACTTGCATGCAACAAACACAGAGACGGAGATAAAAGAGAGATAAAGAGATCAGAGAAACATTACATGCCGACAAAGTGCCTGTTGTCTTTTGAGGAGGTACATTTGCAAGCATCAAGCAAGGCTAATGGGAGTTAGTGTTATTAGTACAAGTAGATAATTACAAGGGGGATGGGGGGAGTGACAGGCGAGGAGAGTTTCAAAGTAAAAGATTTCTAAAATCACAAAATCAAAGAAAGAAAAAGAAGTTTACATTTTTATGCTAAATTCAAAATCAAGGCTTTGAATTCGAGTGTATTTGATTCATTTTATTATATTTTCAGAGCTCTATTTACAATATATTAAAGCGGCACTCTGGAGCATTTTTCTCTGTATCAAAGTTTTCTAAATGTTTTAAATGATATTTCAGGTCTAAACTATGATCTATGGGTTGAGTTCCACAACATCTGTCATTCTGATGAAGACCCTCCTTCCTCCTAGAGACCCCTTTCCATTATTTCTTGCCGCCGACATTTTTCAGCCAATGAAATTCAAATGTCTGCATTCTCTCAACATGCACGCGCATCGACCAAACCTGTACCAGTAGGGGGCGCTGTCGTACAGGACGCTCCGTGTGTTTCTCTGCCGTCTCAGCTGTTCACTGAGGACTCACGGCTCATTTCTACTAAAAACCTACCCATTCTCCAGCTAAAGACGGGTTTATTTTTATTTTTAAACCTTTCACCTCACAGAATGGCAAGGCTTGACAGGATTATGCGTTTATTTTGGTCAGAAAGTTCATCCAGGGCCGAGTCAAGTTCAGCTTCAGAGTCCAGCAGCAGCTCTCTGCTAACAGAGCTAATATCAGAAGCAGCAGGGACAGAGAGGGCTCTTCAGACCCTCGTAGTGTTGTTGGAATAAGATTGTGAACTGTGAGTGATTAAACCCTACACATTGAGCGGTACAGTTCATGTCCGAAGTATATGCGCCGCGTGCACGCGCGCACACGCGACCGGACGCACGTGTCGAGATGTTTTGAGGAGGAGCCTTTAGACGCTAGATTCAAAAACTGCTCTCCTGATGAAATCCTCCGGAGTGCCGCTTTAAGTGTCAAAATAAGTCAGTGTTTTTATTGAAAACTGACAAAAACAAACTTTTTAAAAAATTTTTTTATGTATTTTATTTTAAGAGAACCATTAAGTTCCTGGATTAATTTGACTCCTCTAAAGTCGTCCTGACAAACAGCATTTTCTATTTAGTTTCCCTCCTGAATTAAATATCCCTTTAATCCCTGAAAACATTGTTATTTTAGTTTGAGGTAAATTATTTCTTGCTTTGAATGCATTTAATAATATTACCTAGATTATAATCTCTGGTTTATTCTCTGATAGTTAAGTAATCCTGATGGAGTCTGCGTCGTTTCTGTTGGACGTAACTGAAATAAGGTGCATTGTTTAAAGCACAGATGCCTTTTGAAACGTGGAAGCTTTAGCTTCAGATTGCTTGGTGCTTACGTTTGGACCAATCAGATCGCCTCGGACATCCATGGCTTTCTACTGAGCTCAGAAAGCTTTTACTCTGAAAACCGGAGCTAAAAACAACCCGATAAAAGCTGCAATAAGAACTGTGACCAGCTCCTGCAGTGTGAAACAAAGAGAATAGAAACTGAATTAAATGGTTCTAAAGACTGTGAAAAGGCTCGTGCAACTTATCTTTCTTTCCTTTCTGTCGATGTATTTAGACTTTTATTGTCTTCTGAGAAATTTCTGATCTTAATCTGATCGTAATTAATTCAGTAAGGGTCCAAAGCAGATTTACAAATTAATGAGCATCAAGATTAAAAACAACCTCTGGAAAATTGTGGATTACTTAATATATTCATATAGAAAGAAAGAAAAAACTGACTAATAGAAACATTTTATTATTTAATTTGAGATTTTTGGGAGCAAGAATCCAATATTGGTCAACCTGCTATTAGAAGACAGATCCTCAGTTTTTATCAAAAACACACAACGCTCTGGATAACCCCACATCTGATAAGTGCTGATAGGTAATTTTGGAAGATATGAGAGGCTATTGTTCCCAGAACAGATGCTGTGTCGACAGCAGGGCGAAAAACAATCCTGTAACACAAGATAAGAGGTATCTGTGATCTCATTAGAGCTGGTAATGTCAAGCTAGCGAGGTATAAAATGTCTCTGCCCTGGCCATGATGACAGGGCACTTATGGAAGAAGATACAGTAAAAACGTTGGATCATTTTTTATGTCGTTGCAGGTGTGTTGTGGAGTGCAGATGAGGTGGGAAGACTTTGCTTCTGCTGTTGTCTTTGCTTTGAAATCAATGCTTTATGGATCTGAACTCAGTGCAGGGGTTAATGGACTAAGACGTGTGAGTAAACTGTAAGAAATATTCTGAAGAATACGGTGTTTTGAATCAATTTAGCTTCAAAATTTCCCTTTAATTGTAAACTACTTCCATTTTTTTATGACACTTTGGTGCTTATGTTCGCCTTCTGGACAAAAGATAAGCATTATAGGTAGAAAAATATCAAAAACTGAAGAGACGAGGGTAAAAGCTTCAAATCACATCATGACTTTCTCTCACACACTGGATGAACACTCGCTCCGTTCCGTCATCGACGATACCCGCTTTATCTGATGGACCTGGCAGACTAAAGTCCACATGTGTCGTCTCCTACTGATTTGGACACACAGCTCCTGTGGGTAATGTCTAAAAAATGTCAGGGCGGCAGTGCATGCGTGTCAGGCAGGCCTGCATATAGCCACTAACTTTCGCTGACATTCACTCTCCTGCACCCACACACACACCCCGTCCATTTAAATGCAGCGGGTGAATCCTGCTCACCCTCTGGCTGACAGAGCGGGTGACAGGAGAGTGGGACAGCATCAAGGTTAGCCGAGAACAAGACCACTCGACAAAAGCCTGTTGTGATAAGAGCTTGTTTTGTGCATTGCATCATGTACGGCTGCATATGGAGCGTGTTTAAGGTGGAATTAAGTTACAGGAGGCTCCTTAAAACAGAATCTTTTCAAATAAAAGGTAAGACGCTAAAGCAAAAGCAGCTTTGGGAATTAAAAACTTATGTAATTGAATCCAGAGTGATACAATATACTCTCACAATAGATTATATATTTAAAACTGCTAATACAAATGTTTTAAATGATTTATGGCGGAAGATAAAAATTTGAATCAAACACTGAATAATGAACACGTTTTATCTTGTTTACTTTCTTCTAATTTAAAATATCTTTATGTATCTCATACATACGTAAGTGATGATTTTGAGAGTATTTTTGTCTTAGTTTCTGTGATTATGCAAAAAAAAGAATATGAAATATGTAGAGTAGTAAGAAAAAACCAAGCCAAACTGGAAGAATTATCCATGATAGGTTTAGGGAATGGTGGGAAGTGAACTTGAGCTCTTTTATTTAAACAAAACCTGAAATTGTGTCCTAAACTGTCAGTTCAGCTACTCTAGGTACATAAGTCTTATATATGGGATGAGATCCTCCTGGTGCATGATCAGCGAGCTCTTTTCCAACTCCGTCATTAATATTTAAATTATTGTTTTTTTTATACCAGTTTAAAGAATTATCTCAGTTTCCCGATGCGGGGTGTTGCGCTGCGCAGTGTGTAATGTGCTGAAGCAGCAACAGCAACAGACTCTCTGCAGCTGCAGGAGGAGGCGCAGGGAGGCAGCGGGACTCACCGCCCGACGTCTCCTCCAGGACTGAGCTCTGGATTTATAGTTCTATCAATGGAGCGGTCTGTCCTGGGGACGACGAGTCTCGGCTGCGCAATGAACTCACCTTAGCGCCGCGGATTTTCTGTGCGCCTATGACAGCTGGTATAATCGGCGTGGAGAAGAGGATATCGGAATTTACCCATGACGTATTTTTGACGAATATCGGCCGATTTGAATCGGTGGCTGATTAATCGGAGCATCCCTAACAGTCACACACAAAATATGCCCAATAAAGCAACCAAAAGGAAAATTTCAGAAGTGAAAGTGTGAAATTCAAGAGCAAAAAAAAAAAGTATTTAAAAAGTGGGAGGGGCTTTTTCAGTGCTTCGATCTCATTGGTTATGAGGGTTTGGAGTAGGTGGCTCCATACTTATAGCAAACAGCTACTCCAAGCCCTCATAACCAATGAGATTGAAGCACTAAAAATGCCCCTCCCACTGAGCAAAAACTAGAGCAAAACCAAAACATGCCCTTCAGAATAAAAGCCTTAATGGTCTGAGTAACACGGAAATAAGTGAGAACCAAAAAGGTGTGTCAAAGAAACACAATAAAAATTGTTAAGAAGTAAAATTAAGTATTTTGTTTAAATATATATTTACTTATGAATGAGTTTATTTTGTTTTTAAAGTGATTTTTTATTTTTTTGCTTTTGAATTTTACACTTTTGCTTTTGAAATGTTCTTTTTGGTTGAATTTATTTGGGTACATTTTGTGTGTGACTGTGTTTTTTGGTCAATCTTTTTTGGCACAAATCTTATTCCATACATGCATCTCAAAAATGAAACCATCCTGCATGAAAGGACAATTTTCAATAAAGAGATTTGGATATTAAAACGTATCTGGAAGCTTTGAAAAGAAAAAGAACTACTGTATATGAATGGATGTAGGGGCGGGGGAGGGTAAAGAAGATAACTCACCATCAATCCTGCTGACCAGCTCCTCCAGGGCCTTGACTTTCCTCTGAATGCCTGGCTGAGCAAATGTATAGTTGTCCTGAGGAGAGGAGAAAAATCAAACAGAGTCAATGTGGACTAAAGCTCCATCTACTAGAGTGAGAAACAGTTTCTTTTAGGGCTTTAAAACTTTGAGATGTCATTAGGTCCTTTTTTGTTTCGTTTTTTTAAAGTAGTCAACAATGGCGAGGAATAAACATAAGTAGATAAGTAACAGGCAGTGTGGGCAGCACAGTGATTAAACTGGAGGTGCTTTTCATAGCTAGGGTATACTTATTGCCACCACACCGGATAAAAAAACTAAATTGGTCAACTGCTAATGGGGGCAGAGGTGAAAAACTCTGTTAGAGCTGTTTACAAGCAACCAGGTCCAATCAAAAAAAAAAAAAAAAAGGATATGCCCCTCCTGTAACCTGAAGTGACCAGACAACAAGTATTATTCTATTACAAAATTATGTGAGCAATTTGTTCAACAAGCTGTGAAATTGATCGTTTTTCAGAAAGCTAACGTAATTTGTTTCACAGGGATGTTTTGCAGACACTTGGCCCTGAGGGTCAGCGTTTCACGGCGCGCGCTGAAAGGTTGGAGAATTTCACATTTTCAGTTCGAGAATACATTTTCACGAAGCCTCAGCAGCCAAAACAGTTGTCAGGTTGTTTTCTGAGGGCAATTTCACACCTCGGGCGAGGTCTGGCCCGTCTTTAAAAACTGTAAAGAAAGAAAAAGGCCACCTAACTGAAACTGGCGTGACAAAAAAAAAAGAGACGTTTCGGCCTTTAAGACAAAACAAAGCAGTGACTGTAAATCCAGCTACTGGAAAGAGACATAAACTTCAAAGGACTAGTCTTAAATGTTGTCAATTTATGCCTTTAATAATTAATTTATCCTGTTATAGATCCTCTTCACACTGAATGACTATGCTATGATGCAAAAAACAGCAAGAATGTGGTGGGTCTTCAAAGGGTTTTAGCAAGGTCTTCAAGGGTGCATTAAGAATGGTGTGGGCTTTTAATTATGTGAGATACACCCACAATGGTTTTGAGCATGCACAAAACTCCTGTAGTGAAGCTGTGGTGGTTTATCATCTTGGTGGCAGCCTATCAGGGTCATGGGTGGAGGATGAGGGAGTGTGGTCTGGTGGCTGCATGTTTGTGAACCAGCATGACTCAGATGTAGCGTATTTGGAGCTGAGATGGACACACTGGCCTCATGTCTAGGCTATGACCCATTAAAACATAGCGTCTGTTAGCGTGGTACTTATAGTCAGGGATCGAAATTAACACCCGCCAAATGCGAGTTGAAAATCATTTTGGCGGGTACTGATGAAAAATAACCAGCCAGTTTGGCCGGTGGTGACGCTCTGGGTCTTGTGTGCGTGTGTCCCCTCCGTCCTACATTTCCCATGAACACTTCACTTCCTTAATCCGGGGCATGGCTGCAGCGCGCAGGCGCACTTTGGTTTTCTGTGAGTCTGGTCCAATCAACGACGAGAGCGTGCGCGACACAAGTAAACACGGATTAAGAGAAAAGGCGAAGAGATATCGGAGCTGCTGGACAGCAAAGTTACAGAATGCTGCGGTGGTTGGGACAGACTTCTGGACGAGGTGAGAAGAGGAAGGAAGCAGAAGATGAGAATGTTGATACTAGAGCACGCGAAATAAAGAGAAGGAAGTTTAACGTTAAGTGGCAGACAGGCCGTGATTGGCTTGTGTTTGACAATGAAAATGCCGTCATATTTTGTAAAATTTGCCGGGAGTACACGAAAGAAAAAACTAAACAGTTTTGTGGTGGGGACTAATCATTTTAAACTCGAGGCAGTAAAGGACCACAAGAGAGCTCGAAGTCACCAGGAGAGTCACTTCCGACCTCTTCTGCTGTCTGCTGGAGTGGATGTGGACTTGATTCCTGATCAATGGACAATTCTCAAGGCTGAACTGTACACAGCAGGATTCAGCCACGGTAATTGGAAAATGATTTTAAGAGAAAAAATATCACATTTATTAACCTAAACAGTAAAGTTTTTAAACACTTGCTTAAAAAACTAAATGTCTAATATTGTAAGATTTTCATTTGTTAAAAGTGCAACACAAATACGATGATATCTTTTAAAAATTACATAAAATTGCATTTAAAAGTGATTGTTTGCAGGAGCATAATATTGTCTGACCCTGCTGCAGGAACTCTGGAGAAAACCTGGCCTTGATGCTCTCCTCACCATCCCTGCAAGTACAGCTGACTGTGAAGGAGGGTTCAGTGGCATGAAGCAGGTAAAGAGTGACTGGCGTTCACGCCTGAAAGGTGAGACCCTCTCTGACCTCCTGAAAACCCAGTTACCTATGCTCATCTGACATCAAAGACTTTGATCCAACCAAAGCCATTGGCATCTGGCATGCCAACAAAAGAAACTGAGGGTTAATCAGATTCAAAAAATAAATTAGTTCTGAGAGCTCTGAGGATATTTAGGAAAAAGATATAGTAACAAAAAAATCAATGCACTTTGTGTATAATTTTGTGTATATTGCACTATCTGTGTGTTTTTCTTGATAGCAGTGTTAATAAAAAGGATCAAATATTCATTCAGTGGCATTATAACCTTTTTTTACAGCAGAAAAATTCGGCTAGTGGAAATTCTGTTTGGCTGGTAACTTCAGAAAGTTACTAGCCACTTTGGCTGGTGATCAAAAAAGTTAATTTCATCTTGCATCTTGATGAGATCCGAGAGAGTCATACCAGAGAAAATAAAGACAGGATGATAGTTTATTAAACGTTTAATGAAATTTGTTTGTACCAATAAACAAATCTTTAACTGTAGCAAAAAAGTGCAACATTAATGTAATTATTCAAAACTGCTGTTCATGGAGCTGCAGCACGAAGCCCTGCCGGGCCCAGAGCATGAAGCCCTGCTCCGCGGATCTGCAGCATGAAGCCTGCTCCGCGGATCTGCAGCATGAAGCCCTGCGGACCTGCAGCACCAAGCTCTGCACATCCGGAACACGAAGTTCCTCCGGACCCGGAACACAAAGCTCCTTCGGACCCGGAACGTTATGCTCCTCTGGTCCCGGATAACAAAGCTCCTGCGGTCCCGTAACACGAAGCTCCTCTGATACCGGAACATGAAGCTCCGCAGACCCGCAGCACGAAACCACCTGCAGCATGAAGCTTCACTGGACTGGAGCACGAAGTCCTGCGGAGATGCAACGCCTCGTTGGCGGGTTGTGACATCTCAGTGGAATAATCCAATATAATCTGGTCAGTCAGAGCTGCTGGTTGCAAGAAAAGACTGTTTGTTCCAGGCTCTGGCTGCTCAGAAAGGGGCTGGACGACAGAAAGGCAGAGAAAAACAGCTTCAAAAAAACAAAAATAAATGACGCGTCGACTACTAAATTCATTGCCGACTATTTTAATAGTCGACATAATCGTGACTAATCGTGGCAGCCCTAGTCGAAATGTGCTACCGTTTGATTCATTGTGGAAAAACTTCTATGTCAATAAGATGCTTTTGTGTGTGAGTCAATGGATCCAACATGCATTTACTTGGCCAACCAAAGGTATTATTACCGTATTTAATCAGACCTACAACCTCCCAAAAATCCCAATCCATCAGAGCATCTGTTAGTATCTGATTTCCGATCCTCAACGGTCCCATTCGACAGCCGCCGCTCGTGTCTAAAGAACATTTGTGCAATAAACGTGATCTGAAGGTTGTGGCTCATCCAAAGTAGGACAAACAATGTATATACTCAGGCTATATTTATATATACTTTGAGAATATAGAAATAATAACAGAGACTGATCAAAATCACAGGAGTTAGCAGTATTAGTTGGTTGAGCCTGCAGAATACAATCCGTGTGAGATCAGCGCATAATGCATTGTGTGTCCAAACACACCAACGCGTGGTGGATTATGTTTCCTTGAGGGGTCATTTCGGCGTGGACGGAGAACAGCTGATGTGGCAAACTACCCCGCAGATGATAGAAAGAGGGGGAGAGATGGAGAAGGAGAAGATGAGTAGGAAAAAGAGGTTCAAGAGAAATCGCTTAGCAAAGGAAAACGCTTTAGTTGTTTTTCAGATCTGAACCACTTGTAGCCTCCTGCATCTTTTCCAACAGTTATTTTTTTTATTCCCACAGATAAAAAACGTAATTTCTAATTTTAACATATTCATGCTAATTCAGGTTTTTATTTTTTATTTTAATAATAAACTTCAACAGATATGACAACCATAACTTCAGCTCTACTTTTACCACTTAAACCCAAACTACTTTGACAATAATACGTTTATTTTCCTCACGAATTGCCCACTTGGCCCTTTTGCTTGATTTATGTCACCTCTTCCTTCCATCATCCTTCAATAACCCTTCTCTAAAGTGATTACAAATTCCAGTCCTGTTTCTCTTTTCACTATCTAAAACACCTTTTAACTTCACTTTGTTTTTTGCAAATTTACATTCGTCCCCCACCTCCGTTTTCTGCCCTCAGCCTCTCTGGTTTGTCCATTTTTTTCCCTTCCACTCCAGAGTTAATGCAGTTAGGAGCTAAGCAAGTGTGAGGGCCAGAGAAAGTAATTACATTTGCATTATTGAAGCTGCTGCCTTTAATCAACTGCCCTTCTCTCCCTCTCACTAGCTTCCTCTTTCTGCAGGCCTTTCCACACATCACCTCTTAAGCTGAGCGGTAGCATGTTGCTCAATGGAGAAAGGTGCTTTTGTAATAACCTTGTAGCATGTTATGGCGTTAATTTTGAATTATTAAACTTATTTAATCTTCGCCTTTTAGCTGTTCGTTAATATATATTGATTGTTTCTTCTATAGAGCACACATTCGATCTTTTACTTGTAAGTTCATCTGCATCATCTTTAGACTGACTGAATGAGGGAGCTCATACAGCTGCACATATATCACATTTTCAGTATCAGCACTGCAGCGTCACATGGCAGAACGTGAAATGCTGAGTAAGGCAAATGAACTCAGACGTTTATGCCGTAATATAACTTTGTTTTATCTGTGATGCAGAAGAGCAACTTGCATAAGTCACATTTTTCATGACTGATCGAGACGTGTGTCTGATAGAAGATAATTATCTTTTTGAAAGCTTTTTTTTTTTTTTTTACTGCTGGTGCACAATGAAAAATGAGCAGAGGAACAAACCAAAAGGATTTCAGAGAAGTAAAAAGAAGCATGTAGAAAATGCTTAATGTATTTACTGAATAGCTGAGTTAATTGTCAGATTGAACTTGTGGTTTCTTTCAGGCTGAGAATAAGGAAAATGCCACTTTACAGGGGGATGTTTAGCAGGAAAACAAGAAAAACTCAACGATGTCCAGTTTTTTAAATCTAATTCTAATATAAATTAAAAAAGCCAAGCAGCTCCAGTCACTCGTATGATGAATGAAAGCAGCTCAACGTGAAAAAAACCTTTGAGGATTGGTAGCTTGTACTGCAAATTATTCAAGTATTATCTATAGTCTTCTTGTGTAGCAAGTTCACAGCTTACAAAATAAAAGAAAAAATGTTTTTTAAATATCTACAAACATAGATTATTAGTGTTCATGTTGTCAAAGAAAGAAGACAACTATGAATGAAGATCCTAAAAACAACTACAGCCAGAAGAAGAAGAAAAGTTTTTTGTTGATTTGAATGTTTCTACTTTTGGAGGAAACAGAATTGAAGGAGTGGAAACCAGATGAGCAGCCCCTAGTGGCTGTATAGGTTTAAGGTCTCACAACCGTTACGTAAACAAAAACAGCTAAATTCACCTCAGGAATTTTTTCATGAGTTGACTCTTGTTGATTTCCAACAGGGAGGTCCAAAGTGCAGCCTGTGGGCCGTTTGAGGCCCATCAACTGCATTTCAAGACTTGTAGAATTTTAGGCCGTCATCACAGGCTGCTGTGATACATACGCCACTTTTTAGAGTTTTATTGGTCACATTTTTACTAACAACAGGAAAAAACAAATAAATACAAGTGTTAAATTGGAAAATGTGATGTAATTTAGTAAACTGAACCACAAGCCACCAACTTTTACTAAAATGCAGACTTCATCAGCACCTCCAAATCTGAGACCATGGTTCTCGACTGAAAAAGGGTGGATTGTCAACTCGAGGTCAGGGGAAAGTTTTAAGTATCTTGGGGTCTTGTTCATAAGGGAGGGAAGGAGATTGACAGACGGATTGGGGCAACATCTGCAGAGATGCTGACACTGAACTGGTCTGTTGTGGTGAAGAAGGAGTTGAGCCAGAAAGAAAGGCTCTTGATTTACCGGTCGATCTACCTCCCAATTAGGGCTGCAGCTATCGAATATTTTTGTAATCGAGTACTCTATCGAATCTTTTATCGATTAATCGAGTACTCTAATAAATTACATGTATGTATGTATATATAAATATACATGAATATACATACATATAAATATATAATATATATTTATACATATAACAGTATATATTATATATGTATGTAAATTACATGTACAATGTATAAATCTGAGAGAAAATAAAGTATTAAACATTTTCTTAAATAAAAAATAGATATAAACCATGGTTTTGTGGCATATATGTGCATTTACTATTATTACCGGTATTTATTGCTTACCTCGGAACTTCTGTTATGTCACTGTCTTCCCCTCACACACCTTTTTTTCAGTCAGACTGAAGTGACAGCGCTGCAGCTCGCAAGTTAATTCCATGTGCAATGCGTGGCCTCGACTAATTGCTGGAATGCCTGTTTTTCGTGGCACAAATCTCATTGCATACGTTTCATTTTGCTCTGTTCCTGTTTACCTTTCCAAAATGCGGCCAAACTTTAGAGTTTTTTGGAATTTTTTACCCGAAACTCGCTAAGCCGTTTTGACAGGGAGGGGAGGGGCTATCTGCTCCTCCGTCTCACCTGTGTCTCCACCTGTGTAGCTGCGCAGGTGGCTAAATGAAGCATCTCAGTACCAAAGTCGGCACCGTGTTTTTTCACTACCTACCGACATCTTTCGGTCTGTACTGGTCTAGTACTAGTAGTAATAGTACGGTCTAGTTGTCCGCCATGGCTTGAGAAAATTAAGTTACATTCGCTACTCGCGTGTGCATTCAGTGCAGTGTGTATGTGCGTCACTTATTTCGGTCCAGGTGAAACATGACCCCGGGCGATTGCAAAGCCATGAATTAATTAAATATGACTTAAACAAAGCCTCGAGGCTTTTTTGTACTCGAATTATTCGAGGTACTCGAGGAATCGTTTCAGCCCTACTCCCAATCCTCATGAGCTTTGAGTAATGATCGAAAGAACGAGATCACTGATTTAAGCGGCCAAAATTAGTTTCCTCCGCAGGGTGGCCGGGCCGGTAAGGAGTTTGGACATTCGGGAGGAACTCGAAGTAGAACAGCTGCTCCTCCATATCGAGAGGAGCCATTTGAGGTGGTTCGGGCATCTGGTTAGGATGTGTCCTGACTCCTCCCTGGGCAGGTGTTTTGGACAGGCTCCTAGGTTGACACGCTGGAGGAAGTACATCTCCAAGCTGGCCTGGGAACACCTTGGTTTCCCAATGGAGAAGCTGGTGGAGGTGGTCGGGGAGAAAACGATCTGGGATTCCCTAGTTGGGATGCTGCCTCTTTGACCCGGATAAGCTAAAGAAAGCAAATATACGGCAAATATTACTGACCCAAAAATAATATCAATAAATACGTGTTTCCCATTTATTTAGATAAAACACTCCCTTGTCAACTTTTTCCCCACTTCCTTCCAACATTCAATACTTTACTGTTTTAGCCAAATTTCCTATTTGTTTTCTTATTTATCTCCATTCTTCTTCTACTCACTCCGGCTCCTTGTCAGATCTAACATGTCCACTCTTTGACCAGCTGAAGCAACAGAACGAAATCAGCTCCAACTCCTTTATTATTCATCTGTTCTCCTCTCCTCCCTCCTCCTGTCCATCCACTGACCAAGCACGTAAGCGAAACTGCTCCGTAGACAAACATCACAGAAACAGAACGTCTGCATTTCCTTTTCTGAACAAGGTGTCAACAGCCTTCCGTTCTCCTCCACTTTGTTCATCCTCCTTCTCCTCCTCTCTTCTCTCTCAGTCAGCTGAATCAATAGCTCCTCTTCACCTCTAAGTCCATTCTATTAGAGACAACAATGGCTCCACGTTGGACTGAGATTGCCTCCTTTTGTGGCGCCGGATGTCTATCAGCAAGTTGGACAGAGCCGACACAACAGAGCCGCAATGGGGAAGTGGTATGTGTGTGACAGAATGAAACACGAGGGCAGAAGGGAGAGGGGGGAAAAGAGATGACAGGTCAAGATAAAGACTAGACAATAACGGACACGGTGATGTAGAGAAGACTGAAGGACAGGGCGATTATCTGTCATTCACTGCAACTGTAGGTGTAGTAGAAGACAGAAGCAGAGTGATTACACGAGCAGGTTCACAGTTTTCAGGGATGTGTGGACAAAGATGTGGTTAATTAGACTTGCAGAAACACACCAGGATTAGGCCGATTGCTTTGTTCGGTTTTGAGTTTGTGTAATCACCTTTAACCTTTCATGATGGCCACATTCTCAGACACACAAACACAATAAATGATGGGAATCGTCCGCCAACCTCGGCTAAACCCCATGCATCATCGTCGTTTAAACGATGATCATTAAACGAATCTTTTCTGAGTCTTTGAGTTGTTTTGGCTGCTGCAAAGAGGTGGATGTTTAGGAAAAAAATGCTTGTTGGAGGTAGTTGAAGGTAAAAATTTGATTCCTGAGAGAGTACTGCAAGTTGTAGAGGTTGTTTTTGAAGAAAATTAATCCAATTCATAACTGTAGTCAATGAAAAAAGGAGATATTAACAGAAATGTGAATGCTTTCAGTGAAAAGAAGGAAATTTAAACTAACTGCTACAGGTATTGTAAAAAGCTGAGGTGAAAATACATTTGCTTTTCTGTTCTCTGACTAATAAACTGATGTAAAATTAGGTTTTTCCCTTAATAAATGAAATAATCACTTGAAAAACTAGATTCTCTTTGTCTGATATTGACATTTGTTTGCTGATCTGAACCATTTAAGAACCCCGTACTTTCTCCACATCACTGCATCTAACTGGGGTTCTCTAATTAAACTGGTACTCCTACAGAATATTAGACATTAAGGAAACCAGGTCATTGCTGAAAGCCGACAGTAACTTAAGTGAATCTAAATGCATGAACCGTCACCCAAGTCCACATCTCCTGCATAATTAAACCAGTAGAACAGTGAGCCAGACGTTTTAAATAAGAGATGGAATCTGACACATCTTTCACGACTTTAAACTGGCAAATAAAAAAGCCTTTACTCTACATCACATGACATTTTTCAATAGAATTAAGAAAAAAGTGTAATTTAGTCACTGGTGTTGCTTTGGTTTAAAAGCTACATGATCCCTGATGTGATTAACTCAATGTTTCTCCCTGTAAACAAGATTCTAATCCAGTTAACGAGTCTTATTGCTGTTCTTTCTCCATCCATCCTTCCTAGGCCTGATTTTCCGGCTCCATCTTATCCCCTGAGCAACTGTTGCCACCGCCATCTCTACTGACCTGTGTATTAGCCAGATAAGCAAACATGACGCTCCCTAATCTGTGACTATAAAAGAGGATAAGTAAAGAAAATTAAGAACCATCATTAAAAATAAAAAAAGCTTAAAAAATGTTAAAAGTACGAACAGTTTTAGGTGGATAAACACGGCAGATGGCTGATCACTTCTCCTGTGTGTGTGTGTGTGTGTGTGTTTTGAGTGACAGCCCAAGGTGATGTTGGGGGACCCCTGGGAAAACAAGAACAGGACATGGCGTCTGGTTTGGTCTGGGTACCGTCTGCTAGATGTTGTCCCTCGGACCCCTGTTCCCACTCTAGGGAAACCCCTTCTCTAGCCGCCGCAGTGGGAACAGATGGTTGCCTTGACAATGAGCAGCCATGTTCTGATTGGCTGGTGCTCCAAAGAAGAAAGGAGGTAGCTCAGACATACAACTTCAAGAGATTAAGCTTTTGACCATTTCATTTTGGTGCATTTTTTCACTTATTAAATCCACATTGTGGAAGGATAGTTAACAAAAAGTCATTTGATTTTTAATTTTGAAGAGAATTTTATGTCAGTGAGCAAAATAAGGAGAGTTTTCATGTCCCTAAATGACAATATGCTGGTAAATTATTCTCTACTCATTTTAACAGCATGGTTTATTAAAAATAGTTTGGAAAAGTTGAAGTAGGTTCAGGTCAAAGAGTTCCTCATAAAAGACGGAGACATCTGTTTCATAAAAAGGGAATTGGGTCGGGAAAAACAGAACTCCACAGAACTTCACTCCAGGAGTGATTAACAGTCACAGTCTGCTACTTAAATAATCACCAGAACACATCTTACTAAGAATAACTAACAGATCATCCTAAAATTCCACCAAAAGTTAAAAACAAATTTAGTCAATTTAAAAACAAACAAAACTTGTTCATCTCAAAGAAAATAAGCAGAAGAATATATGAATAATTTGATACTAGAATTTAAATAGAATAACTAGATAAAAAACTTGCACTGACTGAACAAAATACATGGAAAAATAACAAATGAGTAAGGACAGAAACCAGGATGCTGAATTCTTTCTGGTACATACTGTTATAGGATAACGATTTTAATTGGCTGGAAAAAGTCTTGGTTCAAAATTGAGAAGAAAAAAAGAATTAAAAACGTTAAATAATTAGTACCAGAACATAATGCCACAGTGTGGGATATAATTCAGGATGCAACAGATGTTTTCTACCTGTAAGAACATTTTCTATAAGTCCACATCTTGCAATCTGATGCACAAGATCTGATTTAGCAAGAGAACAGCAATAAAAAATAGTAGAAACAGTAATGACAGGTCTCCAGTATTAGTATTACTCTAAAGGACAGAGTGGATCTGCAGTTAAAGTAACAAATCAATATAATTACTCCATCATTGCCTGACAAATAAAATCAATGTCTCCTACCGAGTCTGCACCATCCCAAGGAGTAATATGTCAAACTGCTGGACTCCTACCAAAAGACTACAGCTGAAATAAAATAAGTTCACATCTCAGGGCAAAAATTACATTTGGGTCCCGGGCAGGAAAAATACATTCAAGACCTCCTGTTGTAAAAGGCATATCAGCAGAATTAGCATAAAAGGCTGGTTTTCATCTGCTGGCTTTAAAAACTGAGAGCCCTCAGGGGTGAGCTGGCAGAATAATGGACTTTTTAAAGTTTTTGACTTCATTTCCCAGACTGAGCATGGCAGGTTATAGGGAAGTTCTGGCTGGCTGTGTGTTGAAGACACATAATACTTTAGTATTAAGAGCTGCTTTTACTTTCAAGAATGACAAAATCTAATGTGTGAAATTAACAAGACAAACAGTAGCAACAGATTAGTTTCCAAAAAGTCACAATCAGTTGACGGAGAGCAATTTCAACAAGTTATATCAGGTAATTTAACCAGAGGAGTTCAGTTTTATCTCTACAGAATTACGTCTCACTCGCTTTTATTCATCTAGTTTTATATCCAGCTATCTTTCACAGTCATTACAACTTTTTTGGAGGTGGGGGTATTATGATGTTTGATGGGTCATTTCAGGAGCTTGAAAGCCGTTAAACGGCGACTGGATAATAATAAAGACCGATGTATTTGAACGTGGACTCTTGTGGTCCATGAGTTCAGGTGATGGAGACAAGTTTCACCTGAATGTTGGCCTGTTTGATGCGTAAATGGCCTGAGCACCATTACCGTGCTGAGGATTAAACATCACACACAAGTTTTTACTGTTTAACATAAAGAAGTCCTGTAAAGTCAAACTCATGTCCGCCTTCAGATAGTAATTTATGAAACTGTCTCTCACATTGGGTTGTGATAATATTCTAATTTCTTTTTCAGTTTTATTTTATTTTTTGGGCTCCAAACAATCCCAAAAACGACTTATTTAAATGATTTAATCACTTGCTGCTCTTTGAGTATGATCTTAGAATGTTTCATTCTTTCAAAATTATCCTTTCCGAAAGACATACTTGTGTGTGTTTTGTGGAGTTTCAAAACTTAATTGTAAGCACTCAGTGTATTTATGAGCTCCTCTGCATGCCATCCAGTGATATTTTTTAAAACGGTTCTATCTCTAAGCATCAACGCTCCTGAAACAACACGTTTTCATGCTCACTGACTCCTTGTTGTGACATACAGACTTCTGTAGCAGCTCTTCGCTGCTTTTATAGCAGCGCTGTCCATCCATGTTTTATTCCAGTTGAAGTAGAAGTTTATTTATGGAGTCTACATGCATTTTAAACACCTGAATCTTACTAAAAAATATATTTCATATAATTCGCTTTGTGAATAGGCTTGTTTATTTGTTGGTAGTTTATATTGATTCGAGTATCATAAAACGTATTTAGGCCTCATCAAATAAACTGTGCAACTCTGCCACCCACCAATATAAATATGCATCTGCAGTCTCCTTAAAATGTGAACTCTGGATAGCATTTTCCAGCTTAATGTAGGGCTGCTCAATAAATCAAATTTAGATCTCAATTACGATTTGGGTTTTAAACGATTATTAAAACTGACGGAGCCAATTATTAGCTCCTCCCCTGCAGTTTACACTCGCACTGTTCTGAGTGGCAAATCGAGCGCACCTCTTTCTCATATTGGTTTAGTTTCAGTGCGAGTTGCGAACACGTCTCAAACAAGTGAGAACACGGGCGTAGATTTGGCATGGACGGAGGTGAAGTGTCCCCACCAATAACTCGATCCAAGGGTGCAGAAAGAGCGCTGCATTCCCACAAATTAAATACGTGCAGCCCAGCGGACTGAGGTGCTGCTCTGCTGTGCGTGGACCTGTGTCCAGGAGAAGGAGGCGTATCTGGATTGACCGGCGCGAGCCCCTCACTCCAGGATGCACGCTGTGATCCGTGCTCCCAAACACGCCCCTCCCCCATCATTTTTGCCATAATCGAGCAGCCCTAGCTTAATGTGTAATGACTTAGGCACTAATAATTGTGATTATGATTTCCTCCTACTCTCACCAAGTCAGCGTGTGTGAGGAATCCTCAACAACCACTTTGATGGAATCCATAAATCTGACACCAAAAGGCCGTTTTAATGCTTTAATGTCCTCAACAAGAAGCAGCAATGATCATTTTAGGCAATAAAGTTTGTAATATAAAATTTAAGAATGTAATGGGGATATTAATTTTTAGGTAATAATAATGTAAGCTAATAATGTTTTACTTTATATTTAAACATTACCATATGTTCCCATTTTTTTATTTTAGTATTTTAGGTTCAAAACATACTCTCATAACATATACACTGCAAAAACTGATTTCTAAGGAAGTAAAATAGTAGGGATGTCCCAATCCGATCACGTGATTGGAAATCGGCCCCGATCACGTGATTTTGGACTCGATCGGAATCGGACGTCACCTCCCAATTTTGACTCGGGTTTCCTCTACATGCGCACCGCCCCGCCAAAATAAAAGCCGCTATGCCTTCAGAAGGAAGTTGGTTTTTTAAAAATATATGTTAAACAATCTAAAGCACATGGGATTTATATATAGTCTATATTTGTGCACATATATTAACCATAATCAGAGTTTGAATCAGTTTCCGCCGGTCCAGGAGGAGGGAGGGGCCGGGACCGAGAGACACGCGAACTTATCCAGCAGCGACCGAGTTCGCTGCTCTCTCCACACCCACCGGGACTCGTCCTCTCCCTGAACAGAAAGCAGCCACGCTCCGACGGGAGTACTCTGTCTGGAGGAGGCAGAGAGGCCGGCGTGGAGCGAGTCATACCCGCGCTAACTCGTTGTCCCTACGCAGCGTCTCTCTCCAGGCTCAGAGGAGATTCTGCTGAGTGCTGCAGGTACACCACGTCACAACACCCGCCCTCCGTCGGGAAATAGTTGAGCGATGTTAAGATTTTTAAAAAGCGCTTTCTGAGGAGGAGCTTCCTGATTAAATGTCGCTCCAAAACAATTTCTCCAAATAGTCTAATTAAGAAGTTGTTCAGAGCTGCTGCAGTCAGAGGATAAAACAGGAGGAGGAGTGAAGGAGGAGCTGATGACTTAAGAAATGATCCGGGTCGTTGTCAGTTAACAAGTTTGTTCTTTCTGGGCAAAAAATGGAGCAGAGTGTTAAAATAATGTTGACATTTTTTCTGCACCTGAACAGCTGTAGGAAAAAAAGATTTTCCTCAAAAAGTTACTTTAACCACAAACTAATTTTGTGCACAGAGAATTATGTTTAAGTATTTAAACATATATGGATTTTTTTTTTTGCCACTCAGAACAGTGCGAGTGTAAACTGCAGGGGAGGAGCTAAAAAAAAATAAAGAAAAAAAAAAAAGAAAAAAAAAATATGGATATGATAGAATATACAGATGGATGGATTTATGTCTGCAGCATGACATCATTTTGTTACTTGTTTGTTTTTATTAGTTAAACATCGGCAAAGTAGAACGCAGAAGCAGCTTGAAGCAGAAAGTGTGAGTACGTCTGCGGTCTGGAGGCTTTATAAAGTTGATCACAACAACATATTAAAAAGATCGGATCGGGACTCGGGATCGGCAGATCTTCAAAATCTAATGACTCGGACTCGGACTCGAGGGCAAAAAAACCTGATCGGGACATCCCTATAAAATAGTCTTGTTTTTATACATTTTGACTTATTTTTGTCTAAAAAGAAAATATATTCTTACAGCCCTACTTGAAATAGGCCAGATCTTTTTTAAATATTGTCAAATTTTCTTGATTTGAGCAACAAAAAAATCTGCCAATGGGGTAAGCAATATTTGCTTGGCTAGATTTCTTAAAACTAGCAAAATTTTCTACATTTAGAACTATTTAGCCAAATTTTACTTTCTTCATTGGCAGATTATTTTTGCTCAAATCTAGAAAATTTGACCATATTTAAAAAGATCTGGCCTATTTCAAGTAGGACTGTAAGAATATATTTTCTTTTTAGACAAAAATAAGTCAAAATGTCTAAAAACAAGACTATTTTACATCCTTAGAAATCAGTTTTTGCAGACTAAAATGTGCTCGATGTCAGTTAATGGGTTAAGTAGGCATCCACATCTTAACTCAAGACAATGTGCAAAAAACTCACAAAGTCAAGTTTATTCCAGACTGCTTGAAACTGCTTGAATATTTTCAGTTTAGATTTTTTTTTAAGCAGATGGAAACTGCCAATTAAAGCAACAGCTCATTAAAGGGGCCACTTAAGTTAACCGACAGCCAGAATGTTCCCTTTTAGGTAAAAACAGACGCTTAGCTAAAGCCAGAGCTAATGAACAATTTCCTGTAATGAAGAAATAAGTCAAACTGAGGGCTACTAAGAGTTTTTTTATGTCAAACCAAAAGAACGACACACAAACTCATCTACGGACAGGAGAAAAGTACCTTTGAGAAATTTCCAAACCATTTAATGGCTTTCAAACATTACATTTACAGCTTTGTTCTGCATTTTTATGCAAATGAACTCATTTCCGCGTTACACCAGTTGATCCAAAACAAGTGGACACCATTACGGCGCCACTTAGATGGAACATAATGGACATATGAGAAGCTCAAAGGCCAGCGGTCGTGTGTAACTGGTCAGACGGACTCAGTTCAGTGCTATAGCGTATAGTGGATGTGGGAGGGTTGGGGACCAGGTCAGATCAAAGATCACCAACTAATTACAGAGCTGAAACACTCAGCTTCTGTTAGATTGTTTAGAAAGTATTAGGAGGGGGGAAACGAGGGTCTCTCTGGTGCATTGAACATAATTAGTTTCGGAGCCAAGGTCACAAACAAACACAAGCACGAGGCGAACAACAAGCACACACTCTATTCTTCTGTCTTACTTCCTCTGCTCTCGAGCACACTGCCTTCCTCTCTCAGGGGCAACAAGGCGCAGCTTCTATTAATTTCCAGAATGAATAGCCTACCAACTGGTTAACAGTTATTTAAGGACGCTCACATTTTATGCACAACACACGCTCTGTAGTATTAATTACCTTTAGTGTACAGCTATAAGATATTTTTAGAGCACAAATATAATGCATCCATTAGGGCAACATAAACAGAACTCACTAAATCCTCCTCACTATAACTCAGGGGTGTTTTCAACCTCTTATGTCTATGTAGGAAAATAAAAAAATGCTTATTTAAATTAAAATCCATCCCCGCTGGTCATTATTTTAACGGTTACATCCAGGCTACCAATTGACACCACAAAGCATACCACGATGTCACAAATCTGATGATATTTTATCATATATTTTATAAATAGAGGCAGAAGCGAGGGAGCTTAGTAACAGTGGTGCTGCTGAATCCACCGTCAGCGCAGGCAGGAACGTTTGGAATTGACAGATGGCTCGACCATGACCGCTGAGAGCCAGGTCGATTAGCAGAGCCGGTGGCCAAACGGCTTCGGGAAGGAGCGATGAAACAAAATCAAGTTTGGTGCTGCGCTCTGTATGAAACTATCTGCTCTGCAGAGCTACACAGGCCTGCTTTAGAACATGTAAGATGAGCACATTTCTGAAAGTCGTGCAGACAACCTGTGGCGTACACAAAAAGTCCATCTGGCTTTTTAAGACTGACCACCAGGATAGTGGTAACTCAACACCGCGCATACAAAGGATTTTATTATGAACAGTAAAATATGTCCGTTTAATATGAAGTTAGAAGAAATGGGCTGCTAAGGAGTCTTTATTATCAGCATCAGATGGAAGAAACTCATTATACATTCCAATCTCAAAACCATCTGTGAAAAATAACTGTCCTTCTTATTAAAAACATAATTAGGATTAACCATATTATTTGGAAAGCTGATTTCGGCATTCCCTGTGGTGCAACGAAGAGTGAAAGTGAAGTTTACAGCGAGTCGCTCAGCTCAGGATGAAGCTTGTCAGTGTGTGATCACGGGCTGCACAATCAATACACTACGCTATAGACGGTATAACACTTATGCACAAAGGAGCGTAGTGACAAAGGGAACTTGTATACATGCATTTTTTTGGGCACTCATGCGCACTGCTTATGTGAATTCTAGGTTTGGGCAGTATTATGGTAATACCGTATGCAGCCGGTGTTTAAAAATAGCAACGTATCAGTTTCAATACCGTCATGAAAAAAATGCACGGTCAGGGCTGGACTGATGGTGAGCCGATGGTGACTTTGGGTCGGTCAGATCGCGCAGCCCGCGATCTGAGCAGCTGTCTTTAATCCTTGTTGAGGCGCAAGCTCGTACAGCCGTGGGTGTGTTTGCACGCACTTAAGGCTTTAGTCAACCGCGGAAAAATCCCCCCTCCCCAGACAATCTACAACGTAGCCGTCCGAACCAAACATCAGCTGTAGGTGAATTATGGTCCCAGTCTAACCGGTAATATCGTACACTGCGGGAAAATGTGGAGGAAGTTTGACGGTATCCAGATTTGGATACCGCCCAAGCCTACTGCATTCCTGGTCATGATTCAACAATAACAAAGAGATGAGGCAAAAATGGCCTCCATGGCCCTTTTTACAAAGGTGAAAACACAAAGGCTCGATTCACATTTACAAAAAAAAAGAAACATTTAATATTCCCCAAGACTTCTGGGAAAATATGCTGTGGACTGACGAGAAAAAAGTGGAACTTTCTGGAAGGTGTGTGTCTCGTTCCATCAGGTGTAAAACTAACAACGTATTTCAGAAAAACATTGTCAAAGTCAGGTGGTGTGATGGTCTGGGGCTGCTTTGCTGCTTAAGGAATTGGTGGAACCATCATTTCTTCTGTTTACCAGAAAATCCTGGAGAAGAATGCCTGACTTTTAATCTTAAACGGGCTTTTCAGGCTGGAAAACCCTTCAAAGCGGCTGAAATTGAAGTATTCTGGGTAGAAAAGTGGGACAAAACAGCAAAACCTCCACAGCAAGGGGGGAAACCGATTACCACCAAGGATATTACAGCATCTTATTTAGTTTAGGGGAAAGTTCACCACATAGTTCCAGGTTGGTTTAGACAATTCTTTAATGAAATCATCATTTGAAAACTGCTTTCTATATTTACTCAGGTCATCTCTGTCTGATAATGAAACATTTAAGTTAAAATAGAAATCTCTAAGGAATAAATGTTAGAGTTCAAAGTTGTGCTAAAAACTGTTTCATTCAACATCTAATTTCATTCTGGGATTCATTGTCAAACCCAAATTTTGTCTTCTAAACTCACACACGCGCACGCTTACCTGGATGCCGTCCAACAGTTTGCTCATGCACCAGAAGCTGTCAGCCTCGATGTTCCTCAAAGCCTCTTCCTCAAGGCTGGACACGTCAAAGTTCTCCACTTCCTCCTCTAGAGAAGAGAGAACGAGAGCAATGAAAGGGTAAGGAATTTGCTTTGCAGAAAGGAGGAGACGGACAGGAAATGAGCCATCGAGACGGGTGAAAGGAAAGTGGAGTGAAAGTTCAAGAAATGTTGTGGGAGAACGGAAGAATAAAGAGGGATTGAGTGCAAATCAAGGCATCCGGCACAGCGAGAGCTCTGTCATAAGCCCGCCATTCAGAAGAGCGGGTTACAGGTGTTTGAAGGGGCTGAATTCAAGAGGGAGAGTGGGAGCGAGTGAGGAGGTAATGGGGTTTGTTACAAAAGGAGGGAAAGGAACAAAGATGCTGCAGAAGATGAGCACGGCGGAAGGAGGTAAATAGCAGACTAATCGAGCAGCTGAATGATAATCACCTTTTTAAAACAACAGCTCAACATTACTTATGACTTTCTTTTTTTTTTTTTTTACATTTAGAAAATGTCAAGGCATTTGAGCACAAATAATAATAAGCACCCTTGCAAGACTGTGAATGTATTTAACATTTTCTAGGGGAAAAACACACACACAAAAAAAGTTTTGTTCTGCGTCTGAAGCTAAATAACCAGCTGAAAACGCATTTAAAGAGCTGCGTTTACAGTTTGGAACGTAGCGCCTATTAGCTCCCGTTTATCATTTCACACCGTCATGTGGTACAAATTGTCTAAATATTGGGATTTAAGGGTGGAAGATCAACTGTCTGCAAGTAAATAAAAGCAAAGCTGGGTTTAAACGTATCCTGAGGCACGCCGTGGACTGAACAAAAGACACAATTTCAAAGCAGCGAGCAGACCGAGTCCCCAGTCATCTCTAGTGGGTGACTTCAGCGACGGGTGTCATCAGATGTCATTAACGGCAGCAGTGTGTGACGGACTGCAGGGGCTCTGACGGACTCCTGACAAGCCACTGACAGCCAGTGGAGAGAAGATGGGACGAGACTGATTAACAATGATCTGGAGAGAGAAGGGGGAGGGGAGGAAAAGAAAAGGAGCCAACGAAAGAGACAAAAAGAGCAATGCCGATGTGTGTGGTGGTAAAACCAAAACCATGCACTTATGCAAGTTTTTTAAATAGATATTTGAATGCAAATTCAGAACCTGGCAGCTCTGCTTGGTATCCTTGGCAACCCCTGTGGAATGCTGTCAAGGTTCTAATGAGCATGCTCAGTCAGATGGACAGCAAAAGACGGACAGGGAGCTGGCAGTGGGCCAGGACTACAAAGCTAGTAACAGCTAGCCTTTGTGAGTACGTGTGTGCACCCTTTCATCATTATCTTGTCTGACTCATGTCAGGTAAAGATGGACAGAATCCCGAGCAAGGGGCTACTGTTCCCTCATTTCAGTCAGACGTTTCATTCCATCAGACAAACCAGATGCAGAAAAATCTCATTTTGCTCACATATCTACCAGATCTTTAATACGGCATATGGAAGAGGTGGTCAGGGGCTGCATTGTGATACGATGTCAGTCTCAATGTTTGTGCAAACATGCAGCAATTTAATCTCATAAATACTTTTTTTTTTTTAATAAGATCTAAAAAGAAAAAAGGCCCAGGAGGTCATCCAAGAACAAGAGCAGTCAGCTGATGAATGAAAATTTAGCCTGAATAGTCGCCAAAGATACCGTCAAAGACAATCAACTAGATCTAAATACAGTCTTGAACGTGCACAGAAGCAAAAGCAGCCACCATCTGACCAATTTAGGCTCCATATTTGGTTTTTACTCTCCACAGTGATGCTGAGGACAATATTACATAAATACAAGCTTCTCTCTGCGGGAGGCAGCAACCCTGAGAGTCGCTGACGCCATTAAACCTGCAGTTGAAAAGATTAATTACGAACAGACTGACTGGCAATTCACGTGGTGTCATTGCTGATTAACAGGGCGGCGAGAGTGCCACCGCTCCGGCGTTTCGGGAGACCCTGAGGATCACGGAGTCTCAAATCAGTCTTTGTCGTGCTTACGGCCTTGCTGTCGGGCACAGTCCCAAACCCAGGCCTTGACTCAGGAGCAGATTAGAAGGGACGGCTTCCAAGTGTCCGCTGGTTGCACTGGAATTAGGCAGAGCTCATCACAATAACAAGGACACACAAGAGGAAGAGCTAAGAAGAAGAGGAGAGGCCGTGGAAGAGGAGTTCTGGATGCCGTGACTGGATAGCAGGCCAACACTGCCCCCTGTGGTCATCCAGCTTTCATAGATGATTGCTTTTTCAAGTTATCTGTTTAATGTTAAAATATCTTTATTGACCAGGACCATTAGGTCACTTTTTACTTTTAAAAACTTCAAATCTGACCATTAAATTAAAATCCTAATTTCAAAGGAGATAGTCAAGAAATCTGGTGCTTCACTGTCGCCATCTTTCTTCTTTTTTTGGAGGTTGAAGCTTAAACGAGCTTCACGTCAGCGAGTGGAAGACTCACCAGCTTGAGTTCTGTGTGAGACGTGGCTCCGTAATTATCCTCTGCCAAATAATACGCTGAAGATCCTCTGAGAGAGCAGATAGTGACATGCGCCTCGGCAGGAGACGAGAGCATGTTTGACACCGGCAAGACGCGGCGAACAAAGAGACGAAAATAGCATTTTGTGATCAAACTGACCGAAAAGCTCGAGCAAACACAGACCAAGGCCTCGCTGAAGAGAAGTGACACGCAGAAAAATGAGCCTCTTCGACAAGAAAATTGATTCCAGGCTGTAATTGTTTGAAACTAACCCTAATCTGATGGTTATTTCGGGCAATAATTCAAACTCGTATCTAAAGTTTTTAAACTGAGATGTTCGATCCTCGCTTTTTATCTCCTCTTTTGTACATTTTCCCTTTACTCTACACCTCTCAGCTCTCTCCTCTGTTGCTACCCTACCTCTCCCAAGCTGTTCCCCTCATTCGCTCCCCTCCCAGCTTCCTCACCTCTCTTCCTATTGGCCTGAGAGCCGGTTTCCTGCCAGGCCCCGGGGCTCGTTTCCTGTTTGTCCTGGCGCAGGGGGCAACTTGTCCGAAGGGACCAACTGCTTGGTCGCTGCCAGCTGTAAGCACTTGGCACAGCTTGGCAAGCGGAGCTGGGTTACACCTCTAGAGACCGAGCGCGGACACCTACATACTCATACGTGCACGTGCGTGGCCGCGGACGGCTCACACACCAACACCAGCACCGCCATCTGCCCTCTTACGACTACGGGCCACGAGGTAATGTGATGTAAGATGATGAACGAGCTAGTTTAGCCTGATGTAATCATAAAGTGTGTGTGCCGAGCGTGTGGCCGCGCAATGAAAAATACACACCGGTCTGACAACCTTCTGTTGGTTCAGATTAATCACAAACAAATCCGAGTTGTCGACCATTAAAGACAGACAGCGCCAGACTGGTTTTAACAAGATTTTCACGTGCACTAATGTAGTCGTTATTTAGAATTTACAGCAGCGGTTCTGCTGAAATCTAATGACTGTAATGACTTCAGCTTCAGGTGCTAAATCTAAACATGACACAATCTTCTTCTGCCTCAGAATGACACCCTGGTGACACAGCTGAGGACTTGACACCTAAAAAATAATGACGCGGGTTACAGCCTGGTGAAATTTGTAATATTTCTAACCTCTCTGTGCTTCAGCTACACCAGCAAAATACCTGATTTCCTCTCAGTGGCACAATTAGCTTGATAACACTGTTACCTCGTTAATGAGAAGTGAACGTTTTTCCAGAGAGGTGGCACTTATACTGTTGGATAATTAAGAGGAGAAGCAACATGGCAAACCTGATGTCACAGACGCAGTGAGAGAACACACACACACACATTCAAAATCACAGGAGACGAGAGCCCAATGAGAACCAATTTATGACGGTGTGTGACACGAAGTGTGAAGATATGAAAATAGACAGCTGGAGGTGAAAGAGGGCAGGAGAGAGAAGGTTTAATTGTTTTCTTTTCCCCACCCAGGTTGGTAATTTGATCAGGTAATGGTTCTACTGGAAGACAAATGCTTTGATTGGATATATTTGGGGGGATTTATTGGACTGAACCCCACGGTCTACCTTTGACGCCTCAAACTGAGTCGACTGCAACCTCAATTTTGTTGTTCTTTGTAAAAAAAAAAAGTAAGAATAAGACTTTACGGCATCTATCTTATATTGTTGTGTTGGTGGGGGAGTGTAGATTTTTGGCTAATTTGGTAAAAAATGTTGACATGACCAACATTTAAACATGCCTGTTAAAGCTGCATTGTGGAATCTTTAAACAAGCTAGGTATAGCTAGCTATTTTACACAGACACAGTCTCAGAGCTCTTACCCCTCCTGTCGGCTATAATCCTTAGGCTGCGCCTCCACCGGACACGGGACCATGCATTGCCACAGTAACAATAGAATGCAGAACACCAGTCGTTGAAATGCTATGCTAATGTTCACCCTGGTTTTTCCTCTTTACGTCCAAATGTTTTTTGTTTTCTGCTAGCTAAAAAGGCGTTTTTCTTTTTGGGACTCTGGTATTTCCTAAAATTGAAGCGGCAACAGATGGCTGTTTCTCTCTTTCTCTCTCTCACTTTTGGGATGTTCTACTACAAAATTCGCCAGCACACGTGAGACAGAGAGCCGGATTGTCCAGCAGTTGCTTTTGGTTCGAAACATGTGATTAGGGATGGATACCTTTCACGTTTGAAACTATACGGTACCAATTCCCAGCACCTACGAATCGATACGGTACTTAACGGTACCAATTTTCAATACTTTTGAGTGTTTCATAATAATTAAATATTTTCTTAAATTAAATATATTTACTTCTCAATATTTAATAAAATTTAACAAAAATCACGATAAATAACATACATCTGTTTGTATTTTATCATAGTAGTGTTGTACTATATTTTTCAATATGAAAACCTTAACTGCTTAGTGTTTTCTAAATTAAGCAAAAATTAAAACCCAGCTTGTGTACTCCTATTCCTCTACTTTGCTACTACTATGTATTATAAACGTTCAGCCGTAAAGAAAACAAAAATATGTCGCTGTTTAATGAATAAAGCTTGTTAGCCTAGCCATTAGCTCATCAGCGGTTTTATTGGTTAAAGGTGGCGCCACATTTTTAATAAAACAAAAGAAACAAACAACTCACTGAGGAGTTGATAAAATAAGGACACAGCATGGAATCAATTGACAGGGTTGTCACAAGCTGTCAAGAAGGATTCTTTGAATATCCATTTGACGAGATGAGCGTTCCAGCAGCAACAACATCGCCCCGGAACTAATAGAAAAGTTCATCCCCTCCACAATAAAATGATGCTCGAAGTTCACACGACTGACAGAAAAAAAAAAGACTCATTTCGCAGATGAAAACTTATTGAAGTCTCGTCTCATTTTATCAAATAGTCGCATTTAGCTCATCTGTGTCTCATTAACGTCTTGGCAAAACATTATCTCACAAGTTCTCTATAAAAATTGTTTTTAATACAAGTCCGCAACTGGAAATGTTGATCACAAAAAAATGTTTAAAAGAATGTAAACTGGCGGTAAGGCAGCCTGAATCGAAGATATTAGGAAACTAGTGTGCAGTGAAGATACGATGAATGCCCATTTGTGTGGGAGTATGGCTAAAGAACACTCAAACTTAAAACTAAACAACTCCACTTTCTTTCTTCTTTTATTACATGAACCTGCAAGGAGGGTCTGTGCAATGAATGGTCATATCGGTGCATTTCTGTACGGCTTTGTAAATTCACTCTTGCATTTTATTTTCTTATTGATATTTTTATACCAGTTGATTTCTACACAGCCTTGTAAATTAATTCCTGTATTTTATTTCTTACTTTTATATTGTCTGTGTGCCATCATGTGACGCTGGTGTGTGTCATTACTTGCTCTTTATTGTCTTGTGTATGAATGTTCTTGTTTAGGTACAAATATAGACATATCAACACCTGGAAAAAACATATTAGGCATTTTTAAAACTCCCATGAGCCATTGCTTTAAAATGAAGGCTGTAAAAAAGTTTATGATCTATTGATTTATTACCACATGATAGCCATTTAGGCAGATGACTATTGTCGAGTATTTAGTTTTAATACTGTTGCAGAGAAAGTCGATATTGGCTGCCACCAGTTAAGTGATAACTTTCAAGTTTTTGCAGTAACGTGCACGTTGTTAATAGTAAAAAAATATATACAAATTCTGGTTTTATGCCCTAATCGTCTCATGTGACTATACAGTATGTATCAAGTATATTAAAACGAGGGTTACTGGTCTTCCAGCCTGCCTCCAAACACTGATCTTCACCATGTGGTCTTCTGTAAAGGTTTAGACCACACTGGAGGATTATTCAGAAGACAAAAGATGCTTAATGTGACGGTGACCTGGCTCTATAGCGGCTGCAGGGAAAATCAAAGCTCCTAAAATGTTGTAAAGCTAAAGCAACGCTTAGCGGGATCAAAAAGGGGGTTAAAAAATGAATCTAAGGGCTGCTGTCTAGAAGAAAAAAGAGAACACGTGTCTTCATTTGATCGTCCTCATAAGAGCAACGCTTCTATTTAGTGCTCGAGGAAAACACCGACCTTCAGTTTCACTAGCGATAAGCAGCACTGAAAAAAAAAAATCACTAACTATGCTCCAATCTCCTGCTGTATGCACCATACGCAGTGTGTCTATACATTATTCAGCATCTCCCAAAGCTGCTGGTTAGATAATGTAACGCCTTGACATCAAATGGAATACAGCTATAATACCGTATCAGCCCACGAGCAGACACAAAACAACCCACGTGCCTTGAGGTGAGACGAAAAAGCTTAAAATGTTCAACTTTCAACTAAGTCTGCTGCATCTTATTATGTCTTTCTGCACATTATAAACCGTCCCACGCCTGTGGCACTTGAATCACAGATGTGTGTGAAATCGAGTCAACATGTGCACAGTTGGTGACATGCTTACGATTGTGTAACCATAGCAATGGAAGAGAGAGAGGCAACAATGATTTTTAAAAAAAAATTTTTATGAAAGGTGTGTTTTTTTCCCACAGCATCCTAATTCCAGAGTGCTAACACAGAAAGGTGGAGGAGGGCGATCGATGTGACAAATCATGGCTGCGGTAACAGAATGGTTCCCGGTAGGTCTGGTAATTGATAACCAAGAAACGGATCACACTTATGACAGCGAGCTTAAAGCTATTTGTCACGAAGGGGGACCAGTTTGCTGAAATAAATATGGTTCTGGGTTTAAAGAGTGGGGATATAAAAGGGGTACAAATGTGTCGCTTAAATCACTTAAAATAAGAACTCTGAATATTTTTATAATAAAATAAATGATCTTGAATCTAAAGTTGACAGTCAGGTTCAATAAAAAGTAAAATGTTGATTTTAAAGGTCCAATATTCTGCAAAATTCACTTCCTAAAGCTCTTCTAACAGTCATATCAGTCCCAAAGACTGTGTCTGAGACCCAAAAGTGTTAAAGTATTTTCACCGTTTTCACTTCCTGATTCTCATTTTTGGAAAATGTATTTTGAGCTAATGCTAAAATGAGTGGTTTCAAAATCTTTCCCCTGCTGACATCAAGAAGGGAAAAGACCACTCCTCTAGGAAAGTTTAGTTCAGTTCAGTTCAAGTTTATTAGCGAAGGGATAGTGCATATTAATGAACATATATATGTTTGTACATATGTAAATATGCAAGATTATAGCCAGGGCTAATTTCCACCCTTTGTCCCTCGGCAGGTTAATGCCTGCCATACATAAATAAATACAACAGAAAAAAAAACAATGTATGGAGTTCTAAAAATTGCAGCATAATGTAAAAAAGCAGCAAGTTGGAAAATTACACGCTACATGATAGATTTTATGATAGCAGCTTACTAGAATATTACACATTCCCCTATAGTAATGAAAGTGATGGCGCAAAGTAAGATTATACATTGCACAAAGAATATACAGTAGAAAAATAAAAGTTTGAATACCAGTACGTCACAGTTAGCAGCTTTCCCTCTATACATGTCTAATATCTGGCTCCTACATTCAGTCTCATCATAAGAACCTCTCTTCAGTAATAACACACACATACTATTTACACTATTTACACTCGTACCCTTGATGTTATGTAAGGTAGAACTCTTTCAGTTTATGACTAATTGTGGTGACAGATTTGAGCATCTAGTAGCCATGACTTTAGATTTCTGCTGAATGAATTCAGGGTGCTGGCTACACGGATTTCTGTTGGGATTGTGTTCCATGTTGTCGAGGCGCGATATGAGAACACCGTCTGTCCAAAGGTGCTCCTTCTAAGAGGGACCAGGCAGTCTCCCCTAGAGCTCGCCCTGGTTGATCTGTTATGATTTTCTTTTTGTTTGATAAACTCTTGTAATGCAGTTGGAGCCAGTCCATGTAATATTTTGAACACAAGAATAGAATCTGTATATCCGATCATGTTTTCCCAGTTTAGGAGTTTATATTTTTTTAAGAATACTGCAGTGATGATGTGTTTTTGATTTTGTGTCTAGGACCTTTAGGGCTTGTTTGTATGTTGTATTTATTGGTTTTAAAGTTGTTTTGCATGTCCAGCTACTTATACAGTTCTGCTGGTCCTTGAGTTAAATTTTCTCCGATGCATTTAAAGTTTGACAAGTTAAACTTCATTCTATTTACTGTTTGTTTTACTTGTTGTTTAAAGGTAAGTTGCGAGTCTATAATAACACCCAAGTACTTATTATTGTTGCACCATTTCTAGTTTTTGTCCATGTAGTATTACTGATGAGTCTGTGTCTTCATTAGTTGCTCTTTTAGAGAAGAACATGCTGACAGCTTAGCTTAGCTTAGCTTTAGAAGGTTGGATGAGGGGGTGGAAGAACAACAGCTGACCTTAAAGTAAGGTTCAGTTTGACCAATGCAGAGCTTTGACATGTTATTGAGATGTAAATGAAATGATTCAGAGTGGAGAGAAAGTGAAGAATATGGACGTTTAAGAAGAAATGTGGTTGTACAATTACAAACTGTATTAACTAAATATTATGGTTCATTCTTTCCTGAAAATGACCCACAAAATACTAATGGCAGAGGCTCATGAGCACAACAATTACTGGCATAATCTAGAAAATTTACTTACCTAATATAGTTAGCATACATTCACTAAAAATGTGCTTTTAAGATATTCTCTTTTTTTGTAAATAACATGTAAAATGTAGCTTTGTGCTTTTAGTTTATGAATTATATTTGGGTAGATCCTGGCATTTTTAGCAACATTATATGAATGTGTTTGATTAATTTTCAAAATGTGCATTTTTGTTGTAAATCTTTGCAACATGAAACAAATAAAACAAAATGTATTAGTATCAAAGAATATCTAAATGCCAATGCATCACAGTACTAGTACATTTCAAACATTGATTTATCACTTCATATATTAATATGCTGCTTTATTTCTACATAATGTATGTAGATAATACTTACTAAAGCACAGTAATTATGGCTTTAATAACTTATCACACTTTGTGAAGAAGTCGGTCTGTTCTGTTTTTGTGAACAGGTGCTTTTAAAACCAGCTGGAACCTAATTAATCCTTTAAAAAATAAAAACAAAACAGCTGCCTATTCTTTTCATTTCCTATTTTAGACATAATGTCCTGATTTTCTGTGCTAGAGAAGCTTAAAAGTACACTGATCAAGTAGGAATTTCTATTACTAATCCCTCAATCTAAAACAAGTATATCTACAGTGTTGAAAAGTTTAGGGGTATTTTTTTTACAGAGCAAAGTAATGCTTTCTGCCTAATGAGCAAGACACATTTAGAAACTGAGAAAGTTTCTGAGATGTAAGTGAGGGATCGGCCCATTAAGTCATTAGAGCGTGTAATCAGCAGCCTTAGTTAAGGAGATGAAACATTAGGGGACAGTATTATTAACACACCAGGCACATTAAAACGCACAGGTGGTAGGAATGGGGAGAACGTGTGTTTTCATACGTATGTCTGAGCTCACGGGCGTGATGCAACCGAACACACCGACGGCGAAGCAGCACGGTAAAATGAGCATTTCAATTGCTTCCAATTGCATCAGGTCAAGCAGAATGCGTCCTGCTGGTGACAGAATGATAAAAACTTTTTTTATTTTTTATTCCTTCCAAATCGCACGTCTGACACGAGAAATGGGGACCTGGGGAGATCTGAAGCTTCTCGCCGAAGAGAGGCTTCAATTTATGGCTTTTTATAGTCAAGTAATTAAGTTAATCTAAAAATATTCAATAACCTCTGCGATTATTCACAGAAGATAAATCACTTTTTGACAGAACTATTTCTCTGGATCATTTAGGAGCTCTTTTGCTTTTTATCCTGAGCGATGAGAGAATCTCTGGTAATGCTGAGATATCCAGATCAGGCCGGATGCAGATGAAAGCACCGCTATTGATTTTAGGCCTTATACATCGTACTGCACACCAGTGTGCGTCCCACTGTGGTCATTACCACTCTGTCCTACAAAACATGTCGCTTTCACTAAATGTCATTGGAGACAAATGTTGTATACTATGTTTAATCATGGGAACGACACGACTCGATTCACGGAATTTTTCATTTGAGAGCGTAAAACATTTTTGTAACGGTACAAAACCCTTCTTGTATGACAGAAACCAATTTTCAGACTTCTGTCCTTTCCTTGATTACTGAAAAGAACTCCATAAAAAACTAATAAAAGCAATTTGTTTTAAACGGAACTAAAAAAAAAATACATAAATGCTTTTGCTTCGGTAGCCTCCGGGCTTAAACATTATCCTATTTCCGTGGTGTATTTAATATTTAAAGAACAATAGGAAACACAGAAAAGGCCAAACCGTCATTAAACCAAATCATTCAGGCAGAAGAAACAACGAGAGAAAAGAAAAGGCTTGAAATGGAATCCAACATAAAAAATGTGGGAGTTAATTCAAACAGGGAAAAGGACGGAACAAAACCACTAACGTTTATTACACAGAAAAACGACGACTACCCGGTAGATCAACGGTCATCACTTTGGTCTTTCAGTGAAACGAGGTAAACCCTCAAACAACAATTCACCTAAAGCTGATGTTCAACCTTAAAAATCCATTTGTTTTATTGGGGAGTTAATTTAAATATGACAGTTCAGTTTGATCAGCATGCACAGACTAACAGGAACTGGCTTGAGAAGCTGTTGATTTTACCATCTTTCTTTCTACTAGGGGTCTGCAACCTGTGGCTCTGGAGACACACTTGGCTCTTCAGTCCCTTTTATGTGGCTCCTTGTAATTTTCAACAAGAGTTGCATGAACCCAACGTTTAGTTTAAAGGCGACAAAATAGAAAATGTACTTTTAGCACACACACTTTGTAAATAGACTGACGGTAAACATCCCAAACGAGACAAACTTCTTGTTTTTCTTTCCAAAAATGTATATGTTTATATTTGATTGTTGAGACCATCTGGCAAACCTTTAATGATGATAAAGCAAAGATTTGTTTTATAATCAATCAGAAACTGGATGGACTAGAAGGGTCCCATGGAGAAGCATGTGGTGGGAGATGCGGTTAGTGCTCATCCACTCTCCATAACACAAGTGGTTCCAAACTTTTTCATCCTTTTATGATTACTGTTTTTAATCTCTTTGTACAAGTTGGGGTCAAATATTTCATTGGCAGTCACTTTTAAAGTTCCTTTGATTTCTGTAGATACTCTCAAGATCCCTCATCTGGTGGTTGACAACCCACGGTGGGGTCTTGATTTGAGAATCGATACCCTAAAGCCAGAGGTCCCCACCTCTGGTCCCCAGACCGGTAGCGGTCCGTGGGTCATTTGGTACCTGGCCGTCAGAACAAAAAAAAATGTAATTGATGTATTGATTGCGTCTGAAAGATCCAGCTTGGACACTGGTATGCTATGTCGCAGTATGAAGCCCACAGCACCGTGATCACCTGCTGCCAAGTGAGCTGAGCTGATCTGTACTCCTCACCGCCCGCTGTGCTGCAGGAAAAGAAGCTCTCATAAAGGCGTGTGAGCGGGGGTCTGATGCGCCCCGTGGCGCAGTGCAAGGTGTTCAGAGAGGACACACTTCACCCTGCGTAAGTGCAAATGCAACAGCAGCTGCGCCCTATCTCCCCCCGCCCCAACTGACTGGTCCTTGGACGTACTGCTAGGCACGAAACCAGTCCGTGGCGCAAAGAACATAAGGGACCACTGCCCCCATATCACCCCCTCAGTTTGGTTTAAACTAGTGCTGGGCCGATAACGCCGTTAACGCGCTGCATTAACGCGAAACTGTTATCGCGCGATAAAAAAAATAACGCCGTTAATCTAAATTGGGTCGCTGGGTCTAGGAGATGTACAGGCATTAGCAAATGGCAGACTCCGATCCTGGCCCGGATCTTTCCGGAGTCCGGACCTGCAGCAGGACCCGCTCCCCCGGTCTAGCTGAAGGAGGCGCGGCTCCTGTCTCCCGAACGCTCGCTTCACCTGGAGCGGCTCCCGGATCCGACCCAATCCTTCACCCGGACTGGGAGCCGCGGCTCCAGGTAAAGCGCGCGTTCGGGAGACGTGAGGCGTGTCTCCTTCACCGGGAGCCGGTTCCGGTCCAGGATTTTCACCTGGACCCAAGGAGGTGAAAGAGGCGTGTCCGGGAGCCGTGCGCCCGTGCCAACCTCAGCATACGCTCCCTCCTCCTGAACCGGACCGTGTGGTTCGGACTTGATCCAGGTTGGAGGAGACGCAGCAGAGCGCTGAGCGAGTCACAAACCCGCGGCAACAACTTGGTAGAGTTCCCGCAGAACTTCGACCATCAACCAGGTCTGGACTGTCTGTCTGGTTCCAGGTGTTTCCTGGTGAACCGACGAGCAGTTTGGGCCGACAGCCTCAGCTGTGCACGCGCCTCTCGTTAAAGTGAATGTGGCAGCGCGTGCTGCGTTTCTCAGCATAACTGACAGCTGAACATTCAACAAATCAAACAATATCAACACTAAAACACATTGATCTGTCAGTGACTTTATCAGAGGGTTGTCTTTAGTTTTTAATGTTTAAATCCCCTAAAGTGGTTTTATTTAACCAAAACATGATGAAACAGCCCTATGGGATAATGTGAAATAAACAGTAGCGAAATTAAGTCATTTTAAGGCAGATTTAATCCATTACAGATAAACTGGATGCTACAATCATTTTTTGACAGCTAAAAAAAAATCAGCATGGTTATTTGATGTAAAAAAGAGAGTTGATGCTTTAATCAGGTCACCTGTAAACTAAATGTAATCCTTTACTGTCAGGAGATGAGAAGGTTTCTACAGTAAAACTATTAAAACAGAGTGAGTCTCAGAAAACAGCTGTAAAGTTAAAGGAAACAGACCTCTGATTACAGATCAATGTGTTTTAGTGTTAAAATGTTTCATCCTGATAACTTGATCAACCATCAGAGGTTGTTAAAATGAGCTCAGAGCTCATCTGGGGGTTCTGGTTTGTGACTCAGGTCTGGGTTTCTGACAGAAGTTCTGACAGGTTTAATATTTCTTGTTAGGTTAGTAACAGCTGATCCAAACAGTGGATCAGCTGTTACTAACCTTTAACTCTAGACTTGAAGTATCACGACTCTTCAGCCTCATGAACACACATACCGGTATTATGAACCCTTTGGCAGAATTCAAATGAGCCATTTTAATCTAGATTAATCTAGATTAATTTCAAAATTAATCTAGATTAATCTAGATAAAAAAAAATTAATCAATGCCCACCTCTAATTTAAACATATCCACTAATCTGGAGGAAGAGATTGCAATGAACTAGCTGTGGTCTGACCATTGCACGTGATTGACTTCCGAAGAATGTTTGTGGTTTATCATGGTGGTAGCAGTATATTAGGGTCCTAGATGGAGCGTAGTTGTAGTATAAATGACGCGGCTTGGTCTTCAAGTGTTTGAAACAGCTTAAAATGATCTCACGTCTAGGCTAAGACCTCATCAAGTCATCTGCATAGAGCTAGAGGCATTGTTGCTACTTGCTACCTATGAGGCCTGGAGTGTGGTTTGATTAAAGTAAATGGGAAAAATCAATTGGACAAGTTTAAACAGTAGGATTATGATTACAGGTCATGGGGTGGAACAAAGAAAGGAACAGAAGCAGATTCCCTAAGAAGAGTGCGCTTCACTCAATGTGGAGTGATGAAAAGTACAACCATCTCTAAACTAAACAAATAGGAACGAAATATTTCAATCATGTTTTAAAGTGGCTTTCTGTTCCTGATATGTTACAGATATGATACTGTGGGTTACTTCTTTAAGGTGACAGAGGCTAAAAGTAAATTTAAAGGAGGCAACTGTCAAATGTCAAAGAACACATTTCAGGGGAATGAAAGGTTTATATTGAGAAAGTTGGAGATAGACAGACTGAGAGGGTCACAACCACACTGCTGATTTAATTTCTGCCAGTCCAATGCTATTACTTACTCTAGAAACATAGTGATTGTGTTCCAAACCAAATAGACCAGTGGATATAGGGGCATTTCTCGAGCCAATGGAGAGACAAAGAGAGACACGAGTCAAAGAAAATTGAAGAACAAATCTCAAACTGTCTGAGGGAAAATAATGCTCACACTAAGTCAATAATCTCACCCGATGATTAACGCGGCAGGATTTAGAGAAAGGAGATAAGGAGCAAAGCAGAAAAGACAGTGTTCCTGCTGGACGTCAGCTGCTGTGCTCAGGCAATCACTAAGCAGCTCATTAAAGCTAATAACAGACGTTAATCAAAAGGAGACTCAGAACAGAGGACTCGACCAATGGTGGCCGGACCATGGGGAGAGAAAAGGCCAATAGGAGCTAAACGCCTACTGGCCAAGATCCATTTGAGCAAAATCCATACACAAACACACAGATGGAAACAAATTAGAGAAGAGTGAGAAATAAAGAGATAACGGAGGAATTGTTGGAGATGATCAGTGACCAGAACTTCTACAATTACAACATATTTTCCCCCCTTTCACTTGGATCAATGTAAAGAGGATAAAAGTGTGGGAAAGAAATGACATGAGTAGAACAGATATGTAAAACAAATGCCTTCAATGTGGGATTCTTGTGAATAATTAACAAGGATAACAAATGCAACATCATTTACCAAAGTCTGAAATAATTCTGTCACATCTCTCGTTTTGAATGACAAAATAACTGGTCTGAAACGAGAGTCTGCGTGATGCCGACTAGGACTGCATATGAAGGCACAGCGGGAGGACCTCCAGTGAGTTGTGAGCTTCTAGCTGGGAGGAATTGAGATGCAGAATTAAGCTGTCAGTCAGCTGTTTGAGAGACACTTAGAAACTACAGTGAAAAATGAGGATGAAACACGTTATATATACATTTAAATACTATTTACTTTCATTTAAGTAGGTAAAATGAGGGAATTCAGGGATTTATCCTTTAGAAAATACTGTAAATTTAGCATAAACTGCATAAAAATGTTGTTTAAATAAATAAACTGGCATTTTGTCTCTGATTTCAGCTTATAAAACTATGAACTGAAATCTCATTTCAAGCCCTTCCTCATGTTTTGCAGACTGAAAGGTGTTCATTTCTTTTAGGTACATATTTCACACAAAGTGCTATGAGGTCCTCTCGCAAAGAAACTGAGATATATTGTCTTAGTTGAAAACATGAACATGACAACAGCCATTACATTCATGTCAATCTTCTTTAACGAGTGTAAAATGTATTTTATGCTAGTTTGTTGCAAGCTACAAAAGGCAGCATGTATGACCTGTTCATGGCTTCAATATAAATCAGCTATAAATTCAAATGGAACCTAGATGTTTAAGCTAGGTTCCAGTAGAGGTTTAAATCCCGCCTTCAGGTGCGGAGCAATGCATTGTGGAATCCATATGGCTTCGGCAAAGACGAAAAGACGTCTAGTCCAATCAGAGCATTCACACCGGCTGCGTTGCGGATGCAGAGCTTCGTTAACTTTCCGCATCAAGTCCATTTTTTCTGGATGCTGCATTCAGATTCCATTAAGTTAAAGAAGCTACATGCGCCAGAGAGGAAGTGAGGCGCGAGCCAGCTATGTGCATCTGGTATATTTCAAAATAAAACCTGAGTTGCATTTTCCCCCCAGCCTTTTCTTTTACTATTAATGACAGGGATATCAGTTCACAGTGTAAAGTACAGTATATATAGCACTTAAAGAAGTACATGTTTTTGTCAAACTTCTAATCATTGCTGACCATGTTTCTGCTAAGCATTCATTGCTACGATATATAACCACGTGAACCACTGAGATGTGGTGCTCTCGCTGGAGCAACTTTCCAGAGACGTTACGCACACAAACCACAGGTGGTGTGAACTGCAGTCCATATGGAAGCCGTACGGAAACCGGACCGCATCTTCACCGCAACCTGTGTGAATTAGGCGTTAGTATTTTGGCCTCTATTATCCAAACCAGGTGTGGGCATCAAGGGTTGAGAGATTCCCATCAGATCAGCTTTAGAATATAACAGTTTTTGGTTTATTATGATGCAGACATTTATGTGATATTGCTCACAGATACTGCGATGGTTAATTTGTGATTTATTGTGAAGCTGTAGTTCAAGCATTCATATATTTATATGTTTAGTTTAGGGGTTGCACGAACTAGTCAACTTTTGTAGGCTGTAGTGACTTTTTAAACCAAAGGTCGACTAGTCGCTGATCACGTGAACTTTTATTTTGAAGGGGTTTACTTTGATTAGTTCCGTTTCCTTTATCAGTTCCGGTCTGGCGCTGCACTAATAAAATGGATATTTACTCAAAGAATACTTCTTGGCAGCTTTTGATGCCCTTGCCAATCGATTGTCCTTATTTAATCAACTTAATGGTGAGTCTTTGCTTTCTTTATCTCGTTTTACTAAAAATGCGGCGCTATTCAGCCAATTCAAACCTCCGATGTGCTAACGGCTAAGCTAACGAGCTAATGGCTCAGCTATAAAGCTTTGAGTGATTTTATTCATTAAATAGCGAATGTTTTTGTTATGATTATGGCCAAACAATAGACCACAATCTGACTAAAACTGTAGTTTTAATCAGATTAAAACTGTTTTGCATATAAACCTGACTAAAATGTGACTAAAACTCATCCGTATTTTAGTCTAAAGACTTGATATTAAAACCAAAGTGCTGCCTAAAACAACTGCTCTCTCTGAGCTGTTTGTTGTCTGCATTAAAAATAAGTTTTTGCAATAAAGCCTGTCAAGTTTTATAAAGCCGTCCTGTATACGCCGTATGTATGACGTCATCAGCGATTAGTCAAAGTCGACACGACTTTTATTACTTGGTAGTCGACTTGGAAAAATAGCAAGTCGTTCAACCCCTAGTTTAGTTGTAGTTTAAATGTGTGTGGGTAAGCAGGCGAGACTTGAACAACAAAAGTCACCAGAGAAATGTCCGCCATTTTTATACAGTCTATGGAGGTGGTGACCAAACTTTTTGAGTTTAACTTGAGCTTCACTTTAGACCCCCCTGGTAGGTGGATCACATAAAAGAAATGAAGAGTACCTAGTGAAGTATCAGTTTCTTGGAGGGACGTCTCATTATTTAGTGGAATATTTTAACTCAATGCCCTCATGACTTTAGGTTAAGATCCAAGGTGAACGGCTAAACAGAATTCAGCCAAACTTCCCAGTACTATAGTACTATTAATCCTCTTTCCATCCGATTTACTGCAATGTGGCTAAACTCCATATATAAAGTATCACCGTCCCTCTCCTTCTGTGTGGGTTTGTATTCGTGGCAGCTTTCCTCACGAGTCCGTGCCCCGTGTTTGTGTGTGGTGTTACACCCCTGCAGGCATTTCATCACAGCTGACTGACAGTATGTTTCCATCTTCTTGGCTTTGTCCCTGGGTGCTCCACATAGCCGGTCTATTTGCCATGCTGCACATACACAAACGCCTCACACAGTGACAGTGCAAGGGCTCAGAGTGTACACGGAGATGTGTAATAAGCTACAAGTTACCATTTAAAAGAGATATCCAGAAGGGCTCTTTTTCTGTTCTGAGTCACTGTTCGAAGCATGGCCTTGTATAATAACGTTCCTCCTCTAATGCCCTACATACACACTACATTAGGTTATTTATAAACCTTTCACCTACTGGTTAAAAGACACTTCAGAATACTTTAGTTAATCTGGGAGAAATTGTTTGTGTTGCAAAACTATCTCAAATTTTAAACACTTTAACAAAATGCTACTCAGTCATTCAAATACATGTTTTTGAGGCTGCACTGCAGAGACAAACTTCAAAACATTAGAAAACGTCAAAGGAAATAAAGTGGCGTAAAGCTCTTCCCTCCTGAAAGCTGGCTAAAACCTGGTTGCATAATTGACTAAAGTGCTCCTGACAGACGTCATTCGCCCAGCCTGAGAAAGTGAAAAAAGAGCATAATGTGAAGATTTGTGGTATTTTTTTAAGGATCTTTGTGAAATACTTAGAGAAAAGGCTTGTCTAGGGACCAGAAGAGTGTTTTTAAAAGGCTGGATGAAACATAAATACGCACAGCGTCTCCCATCCCTAAATCAGGCACCATCATACATGCCGACTGCTCTGAAAAAAATATTCCTACACTCTGAAATATTTCAATTTTTAAGTACGACTCGGTCTGGTTAGATATGCTATTTAACCCTTTACCCATTTGACTTTTAGTGTTTTTAAAATAAATGTTAGATGCTTTGAGTTTGAGTACTTTTGCTGTGATGAAGTACATAAAAAAAAAATTAAAAAAAAAACTTTGCTGAAAACATGAGTCCTTCTCAAGGTCTTCTCTTTTTTCCAGTACGTTACCTCTACAAGGGCCGTATTTATTGGTCTAATATGACTTTTAAGAACTACAACTCCAAGCAATAAATGTAGGATAACCACTTATGGAGGAATTTTAATAAACTCTGCAGATTTGTCGACTGCACATCTATGAATCTCCTGTTCCACCACATCCCAAAGGTTCTGGACTGGATTGAGAACTGGTGATTGTGGAGTATGTTGAAGTCTATGTTCATGAAACCAGTTAGAGATTACCTGAACTTAGAGACATGGAGCGTTATCCTGCTGGGAGTAGCCATCAGAAGATGGTCCACTGTGGTCGTAAAGGTAGGCTGTGGAGTTTAAACCAGGATCAGTAAGAAAATCTCCCCCATACCATTAGACAACCAGCAGGACGGATCCATGCTTTCATGTTGTTGACACCAATCCCTGACCCCACAGTCTAAACGTTGCAGCTGAAATAAAGACTCATTAGACCAGGAAATGGTTTTCCGGTGTCTAATTTTGATTTTGATGAGTCGGTGTAAATTGTAGTCACAGTTTCCCGTTTGCAGACGAGTGACACATTGTGTGGACTTCTGCTGCTGCTTCAAGGGTCAGTGTGTTCAGAGAGGATGAACTGCAGACCCTGGTTGGAATGAGTGCTTATTATAGCCTCATCTTTCTATCACTTCACACCAGTCGGCCCATTCTCATCTGACATCAACAAGGCATTGTGATGACTGGATATTTTTTATTTCTCAGATTATTTTCTGTAAACCTAAAGACGGTTGTGGATGAAAACCCCAGTAGATCAGCAGTTTTTGATACTCAGACCAACCATGTCAGATTCAAAACCACTTAAATCTCCTTTGTTCTCCATTTTCAGACTCTGTTTGAACATCAGAAAGCTGTTTTCATCACATCCAGATACCTAATGCATTGATTTGCTGCTATTTTTGTTATTAAACCCTTGAACCATGAATCTAATAAAGTGGCCAGTGACTGTATACAGTACATCAACTACTGTATATCAGCAACTCCCCTGCAGGAAAAATAAATGATTTTGACTGATTACTCATTCTGTTGTGACTTTTTAAGCATTTTAGAGCCTATATTTTATGCTTTAAACAAATATTAACAGTAAAATCCCCTTTAATGTCACAGCATCTGCAGGCGACACCACATAGTTTAAACACACTGTCACTCTTTTAGTCATTACTCAACCATAAAGCTTTTAGTTAGATGTATAACGCGTACATAGATAAAAATGCTTAGTACATTTGATGCTGCTCAAACTGCTGAAATCTTAGCAACTATAAAAAAGTTGCTCCCTCCTATGACAAGAGCATCCTCAGTGCAGAAGTAGGTGATAGATCACATGAGACATTCGAGTCTGCCTGACTCAAAAGCTTCCTGACAGCATGGGGGCACTTTCTATATCCCACCTTTCTGAAAGTCATGTTTTGAAGCTCCGTCCCTCTCTGGCGTGTTCCTCGCCCTTACTTCCTCATAAGCCAACCAAAAAGCCTTCTGGCTGCTGCCATTATCTCCACTCTAGTTTCATGGTTGTCAAACCCTCGCCTCACATCTCCCCCCGTATCTCTAAGCTGCGTTCTTGTCATTCTTCTAAGTGAAACCATACTTAGAAACTGCCATGTAGATTACATCACTGATCCACCGGTCAATCAATACCCTTAGCACATTAAAAAGGCCTGGACTTGCTCTTCGCCCCGTCGCAGCCCCTCCTGGCCTCAATTAGGAGACTTTTCTTGTTGGCTAATGGTTCACACCAAATGAAACAACAGACCCTCTCCGGATCAATTCTGGCTTTGACAGGAGGGAAGCTGACTACATTGTTAGACAGACCTATTGGGTTAAAAAGAAGGTGCCACTTTTCTTTTCATCACATCGCTAATCTACCAATTGGAACTTTTCAATTTGGATTAACAGGAAGGTGTTAATGGAATCTCGTGGCAGGTAGAAAAGGAGGAGTGCTGAGAAAACAGAGTGGTAGAGACGTGTCAGTCTGCACTGCTGCATCAGTAAACTGGTAGCTGAATGAGCATCGTAGTGCTAGTCCATGGACGTTATGTGATTAAAAGATGTCTCCAAGGAAACCAAGGAAGAAACTAACAAGACAAAGAATAGAATAAAAATGAAGATATCTTGGTTTGAGATGCAGATGTCACAAAGGTAAAAAACATCTCGTCTCGTCTTTATCCGCCTTGGTCCGGGTGGTGAAGGGAAGCATCCCAACTAGGGAGTCCCAGACCATCCTCTCCCTGGCCACTTCCACCAGCTCCTCCAGCAGGACCCCAAGGCGTTCCTGGACCAGATTGAAGATTTCTCTAATGTGTCCTGGGTCAACCCGGGGGCCTCCTGCCGGCAGGACATGCCTGAAACACCTCCCTGGAGAGGCGTTCAGGAGGCATCCTAGCAAGATGCCCGAACCACCTCAACTGGCTCCTCTCGATATGGAGGAGCAGTGATTCTACGCCGAGTCTCTCCTGAATGTCCAAGCTCCTCACCCTATCTCTAAGGCTGTAGGGTCACCCATGGCAAATTGGTCCTAGATGAAGGGTGAGACAATGACTCTTCACGGAGGTTAAATCAAAGAGCCAGAGTATCCGGCCTGGAGGGTTAGCTGGGGTCGCACCCTGGAGCTAGGCCTGGAGTTGGGGCCTGTGAGCAAGCGTCTGGTGGCCCATGGGGCCCAGCCAGGCTCAGCTCAAACCGGATACATGGGCTCATCCACCTGTGAACCCACCATCCCCAGGAGGAACATGAAGGGTCCAGTGCAATGTGGATTTGGTGGCGGGAGCTTTGGTGGTCCGATCCCCAGACACAAACACTGGCTACTGGAAAAAGCATTCAGGCAATTGTCAGAAGGTTGTGGTCTTATCTGCGATCAGGTGAACATTTTAACCAACAACTTGTTGTGCTCTACTATGACTGAAAGGTAAAGCTGCTCCCATCCCTGTTGATGTGTTGCTTGATATAACTCGGTACCTTATAAAACTACTCCGAGTTTTTTCAACAAAAGAACATATGTGGAAGGCAAGATGGACAACAGAAGAAACTAATGCACATCTTAATCAATATGCACTCATTTTGATGATTTTTTTTTTTTTTTTTACACGATGTTGCTGTTTCTACTGAGGTATTACAGTTTGGTTCAAAGACTATGAGAAAAAAAAGATCTCTGGCCAACAAGTACCTTTGATGACACTTGTTTGGGTGAAGCCTCGAGTTCAGGCAACAAATACAGCCATGAAAGACTAAGTACATCCCACACATGGCGAGTGTGAGATATGCACTCTCATGCTGTTATGCTCTCACTCTCAGGCTGGCTGTAATCTTCTCTCGCCATCTTTTCTGCTCTTTTCTTCCCCTTTCATGTTGCGCTCCATCCTCACTTTCTATGTTCAATCTGGCTCTCAAATGAAACTCATTTTCTCTAAAGTTGCATGTCTCTTCATTAGGCTTTATGACTAGTATATAGTAGTGGTAATATAGATATGTAGTGTGAGTAAACAAGTATATTAATGTTGTTAATATGTAAGTGTTATCTTGTGATATGGCTACAGATTTATGCACTCGGTAACTAACTCCAAAATGTCTGAAAGTGAGAGTAGGATTACCGCTGACATCATTACGGTGCATGTTGCTCGTCTAAGGGTATAATGCCTGTTTGGTTGGTGTTTCTATTACAGCTGTTTGTTTATGTTTACATTTTTATTAGGTAACTTTATTGTGCAGACATCTGAAAAGTTTAAATGACTCAGGTAATTATAAAACTATTGCATTAGGCATTTACCAAAGATTTATGGGGACAAACTGACCCAGACGACTGCAGTGGTTGCGTCTGACTTAGTGATGTCTCTGCCATTTTGCTAAAAGGTTGCTGTTGAAGGCAATAAATTCACACCGAGTACATTTCCACATGTAGCACTTAAATTTAACCCATGAAATACCAACAGGTGACGAGTCTTGGTGCCAGTGATGTAAATGTTTTAGAGTCTGTTGTTCTCTGATCGGGGGGTTTATCGTCTTTGGAACGACAATAAGTTATAAAAGCTTGTGAGATGTGTTATGTAATTAAGACGGATTTCTAAATAATTTAAACGAAGGATGCAAAAAACTGTAAAGTGTTAAATTAAGTGGCTTCTTGTAACGCTGCCCAAAAATGACAATAATCCAAGTAATGTTTACATTTAAATTGGCACGATGGAAGGGTGGTTTTATCAACTTCTTTATTCAAATTTTAACATTTAGTTCATGGAATATCTGTGGAAAAATGGTGCCAATAATACAAGGCAGGTGGTCTGACTGGAAATGAGTGGAAACTGGAGATTAAAGCCCTCTTCCCTTTAGGTTAGTAGCAAAATCTGCCAATGAGCTAATAGCTTGGTAGCTAGCTCCCCCATTTGGACTTAATTTTAAAATTTCGGACAATCGTTTAATTTTTGCACAAGATATAAAAAATAAAAATGGGTCAAATTTTAATAAAAACTGTAGTGTGTATATACAGATAGATTAATAAAAATTGTAAAACAATTTTTCAAATATCAAGAGCCGAGTATAATTTGTGTGTTTAAACATTTAGTATAGAGAATAAAAATGGCACTTCCAATTGTAAAATCCAGGTTGAGCAAATTGTCTCCTAGAATCCAAACATTTAAAAATCTTTATACAATTCTTAATGTTGTCAATGGGATATGTTATTAAAGCATTATATAGGTTTCTTTTTTTTGAACCCAAATCTACTAAAAGGAGGAATAAGTGTTAAATCATTACCTTATTTTAAAGTCTAGTCAATCTCATGGCTCTATATAAATCATATTTAGGTGTAAAGGCTTGTGATGCACTGATACCGGATTGGACATCGATGCCAATCCAGGCCTTTTAGCTGTATCAATAAAATTGGCCAATACTGGATCAGATACTACACTTTATCCTAATTATGAGCTGAGAAATAATGTGGCAAACTACATTACTTTACTCACAAATGACAAATGTTCGACATTCTGAGGGTTTTCTGGTCCAAGTTATATTATGTTGGAGGTTTATTACGTCTGATATTACAATATTTTAGTGTTTGCATTAGTATAGGTGGATATCAGGTATCAACTGATCCACAAAGCCCAAATATCGGGATCTGGACTGAAAAAGCTGGACCGGTGCATCTCTAGTAAAGGCTGTTAACCACCGTCTTAGTAGTAAGGAGAAAGCAGTAAGTTGCTTTACCCATATACATAAATAAAACTACAACTTCCCAGTGAACATGAAGGCAACAACCAGAAGGACAAAACAATAATCGAGTAACAGAATGTTTGACATAAACAGAAGAAATCTTGAGACAAATCCCAAAACAGTTCATATCTGGGAAGTCACTAGATCTTTTCCCATAGATATCGCCCCACATCTCTACGTCACATTACTTATTCTCATTGTACAAAGTCAGCTTTGTACAGCAGCCTTCAATTACCATACTTCCATTGATGAATCAGACATCACTGGATCACAGAGCATTTGAACGCAATGTGAGGTCATGTTTCTGAGGGCTTTGGAGTCTAAAGAAATTCCCTTTACCACAAAACTACAAAGGTATTTATTGCTTAAAACATAATAAAAATAAAAACAGACAATCAGGTAGACAAAGTTAAAAGAGAAGAATTGTGAAATTGACTTTAAAAGCTAAAAATAAGAGACAAAGAGTGAACCTCACACTTTCTCCTCCCTCTACAAAAGCAGCAGAATTAGGCTGATCTGCTCTTTCTCTCTCTCTCTCTCTCTCTACATCAGAAGCCCATCTAACAACAACAACACAGCACATCAGCTCATCATGTAAGATGCCAGCCAGGCACGTTTGAAGGTTTGTTGGCTGTGTATGTTAGTCGAGGCTCATCAGCGCACTGAGGTGCATGGCACCACAGCATGGGGCGATGCTTTGAAGATCTGACAGCGAGTCAGGGAGAGGCGAAAAGGAAGGAGGTACAAATACAAGAGGTAGAGATGAAGGAAGTAACAGACAGAGAAACAATCTAATGAAGGAGAGTGGAAATGTGATTTTCTTTTAAACTGCCACCAAAGGAAAACAGGCTTATTAATACATGTTCTTAGATAATAAAGTTTTGCTAATATGGGTCATTAAATTATAAATAACAACCACTGGACTTTTTTGAGCCTCAGTGGTTTGAATTTGTGAGCCTTTTAGAGGATCTTTATTCACCACTTACTCACTTGAATAAATATTTTTTAAAAGGTTATCACATTTGAGCTCGCATACCTCCAGTACACAACGCGTCCTTTTATCTAGTTCAGTTTAGTCATTATTATCCTATTTTCTTTAAATTAGTACCTTTATTTTTCCATTTTTATCTGTTGAATTAAACTTAATAATTTTGGGTGGTTAAAATTTGATAAAGTCTTTGTTTTATAGCTAAATAAATGGGGTTTTTTTAGTGCTGGGCCGATAACGCGTTATCGCGCGATAAAAAAAATAACGCCGTTAATCTAAATTGGGTCGCTGGGTCTAGGAGATGTACAGGCATTACCAAATGGCAGACTCCGATCCTGGCCCGGATCTTTCCGGAGTCCGGACCTGCAGCAGGACCCACTCCCCCGGTCTAGCTGAAGGAGGCGCGGCTCCTGTCTCCCGAACGCTCGCTTCACCTGGAGCGGCTCCCGGATCCGACCCGATCCTTCACCCGGACTGGGAGCCGCGGCTCCAGGTAAAGCGCGCGTTCGGGAGACGTGAGGCGTGTCTCCTTCACCGGGAGCCGGTTCCGGTCCAGGATTTTCACCTGGACCCAAGGAGGTGAAAGAGGCGCGTCCGGGAGCCGCGCGCCCGTGCCAACCTCGGCATACGACCCCTCCTCCTGAACCGGACCGTGTGGTTCGGACTTGATCCAGGTTGGAGGAGACGCAGCAGAGCGCTGAGCGAGTCACAAACCCGCGGCAACAACTTGGTAGAGTTCCCGCAGAACTTCGACCATCAACCAGGTCTGGACAGTCTGTCTGGTTCCAGGTGTTTCCTGGTGAACCGACGAGCAGTTTGGGCCGACAGCCTCAGCTGTGCACGCGCCTCTCGTTAAAGTGAATGTGGCAGCGCGTGCTGCGTTTCTCAGCATAACTGACAGCTGAACATTCAACAAATCAAACAATATCAACACTAAAACACATCGACCTGTCAGTGACTTTATCAGAGGGTTGTCTTTAGTTTTCAGACTCGTTAATGTTTAAATCCCCTAAAGTGGTTTTATTTAACAAAAACATGATGAAACAGCCCTATAGGGTAATGTGAAATAAACAGTAGAGAAATTAAGTCATTTTAAGGCAGATTTAATCCATTACAGATAAACTGGATGCTACAATCATTTTTTGATAGCTAAAAAAAAATCAGTTTGAAGTTATTTGATGTAAAAAAGAGAGTTGATGCTTTAATCAGGTCACCTGTAAACTAAATGTAATCCTTTACTGTCAGGAGATGAGAAGGTTTCTACTGTAAAACTATTAAAACAGAGTGAGTCTCAGAAAACAGCTGTAGAGTTAAAGGAGACAGACCTCTGATGACAGATCAATGTGTTTTAGTGTTAAAATGTTTCATCCTGATAACTTCATCAACCATCAGAGGTTGTTAAAATGAGCTCAGAGCTCATCTGGTGACTCAGGTTCTGATTTGTGACTCAGGTCTGGGTTTCTGAGGGAAGTTCTGACAGGTTTAGTATTTCTTGTTAGGTTAGTAACCGCTGAGTAGATTTTAGGAAGAAGTCCAGTCCACCACCTGCAGTTATCATCAAAGGAGAACCAGTGGAGCGTGTTCAGCACTATAAGTACCTGGGTGTTGTCATTGACCAGAACCTGGCATTCAGAGAAAACTCAGATAAGGTCATCAAAAAAGCAAATCAAAGGCTGTACTTCCTCCGCAAATTAAATCAATTTGGAGTGTGTAAGAAACTGATGAGCATGTTCTATTGTTCTATGATTGAATCCGTTCTGACATTCGCTTTTATCACTTGGTTTGGGAACCTATCTGAAGGAGAAAAAAACAGGATGAAACAAATAGTAAAGGTGGCCGGTAAAATTGTAGGTATCAAATTACCTGATTTGACACAGACATTTTTAAAGAGAGTCTCACAGAGAGCTAAGGTCATCCTCCACTCCCCTCATCATCTACTGCAGGGAGAGTTTGAGCTCCTCCCATCAGGAAAAAGGTACCGTCAGCCCAAAGCGAGGACCAACAGATGGAAACACTCCTTTATAACTCAGGCCATCATTCAACTAAACTTAAAACGGGAGTAGGTTCGATTGTTTTAGGTCTTTTAGTCTGATGGTTTTAATTTGATTTTTATTGATTTGTGATGATATTTGCTTTTAACCCGGTATTTTTATTTTTTTATTTATTACGTTTTTATTTTTTAAATGTTTTTAAATGCTTTTACTGTTTTTTGCTAATTGTGTCTGGGATTGTGTTTCATGTTCACCTGTCTGCAAGATGAATTTCCCTACAGGGACTTCTATAATAAAGTGAAGTGAAGAAGTGAAGCTGATCCAAACAGTGGATCAGCTGTTACTAACCTTTAACTCTAGACTTGAAGTATCACGACTCTTCAGCCTCATGAACACACATACCGGTATTATGAACCCTTTGGCAGAATTCAAATGAGTCATTTTAATCTAGATTAATCTAGATTAATTTCAAAATTAATCTAGATTAATCTAGATTTAAAAAATTAATCAATGCCCACCTCTAGTTTTTTTTAAATCCGATTCAATCCCACCCATATATCTTTATGTAATTCTAAATTTACTGTACAACAGATGACAAAAACAAATTCTCTCCAGCCCTTAACTGGGATATCAAACTTTTAATTTGCACTTTAGATTTAGATTTTCCAGTCTGAAGTTCAACATTTTTATTTGTCACTAAATGGAACGACATCTGCAACATCCCTTATATCACAGGTACTCAATAGGTGGCCCGTGAGCCTCCTTTTTATGGCTCTCGAGCCAATTACTGTCCTCAAAACTGTCAATATGTCATATAATCCACCGCTAAGCAGCGCCGTGAGCCTCTGCAGACAGCTACAATGCACAGCCCACCCCTCCACAGACCAATCACATGCTTCCCCCCTCCCAATCTGTGAATATTTCATAGAATCTACCACAAATCGCCGCCGCATCTCTCGTGCTGCTCCAGGAAGTATAGCTGCACCCCTTCTCTCCCCTTTTTCAGGTTTGCAATTGAGTACCCCTGCCTTATATCAATATTTATTGTAGTCCATCTAAAAACACCTGATTGTAGAAACCTGTTTTGGAGTTTGTAGCATTTTATTAATTTGGGTTGAGCAGGACTTCTTGAGTTTGTTATGGATGTTTATTTTATCTTTAATCTTTATTATTTGGCATTGTATTGCACTAATTGATTTTATGTTTACTTATCATATTTTATGCTTTAAAAGCTATTTGGTCCATAAGGGTGTTTGAAATGTGCTTTAAATAAAAATAAAATAAAAATTAGAAAAATGGTTACTTTCCCCCCCAACATGCACCAGTTCAACATAAGACAATGAGACAATATTAGAAGTAGGGCTGCACAATATGAGGAAAATCTAATATCCCGATATTTTTTGGCTATACCCTGATACGATATATTTATATCGCGATATTTGCAATAACCTCCAAAAACAAATGTTATTTTTAGTGCTGTCATGCGATTAAAAAAATTGTGCGATTAATTAATTATGATCTGTAATTAATTAATCTAATTAATCGCATTTTTAATCGCATCTAAAGAAATGGCTAAAGAAAGCCCTTTTCTTGAGTTATTGTCATTTAAATTCATTAAATGACTGTGTCAGACCAGTAGATTGATATAGAACAACATAAAGTGTCTTTCTGAAGTCATTTATTGTGTTTAACAGACTTGAACAGATTCAGTCCCAGTGCAACCATTACTTTGGTCAGTGGACTCAGTCTGCAGCAGCTCTGTTAACCCCTCATCTGATTTAAGTTGTTTTATCTGCTGTAAAGCACATTGTGTTGCTCTGCAGGAAATGTGCTCTATGAAT
>SSNR01000041.1:1191056-1238918 GCA_006937965.1 Callopanchax toddi | reverse complement strand
TCCATGTCTTCCATCGGGCACCGCTGACTGGACCGGTTCATAACACCGCCAGTCCAGCGGTGTACTAGGCCTACTGGTAACCAGTGGTCAGCGCTGTGCTGGACAAGCGGTGGAAACTGAAGCCTGATTTATACTTCTCCGACAGCACGTTTGCGCTCAGACGCAGACGTATTGACGGAGACGTTTTTTATTTTTACTTCTCCGTCAGTGTTGTGAAGCAATTCTCCACCAGGACAGCAGAGGGCGCATAACTTTTCTGCAGTAATGCCTCCGGTCGACCAAAGTTTGTTTATTTCAGCTCAGTAATGGCCGACAGAGAGCGAATTTTGATTAAGTTTGAACAGATTGATCTCGAAGAACAAACAATGTTGTTAAAAAGAATTAAACAGAAGTGAGGAGACAGCGGCGTCTGTTGAACGTCCGTCCGTCCGTTCAGTGAGGACGAGGCAGACGAAAATGTAGCTCTTGTTTAACCCTTTAGGGACACTGATGGATGATAGAAATGTTCGTACTTCGTCTGCCAGACGTTTCTCGAGCTGATCCATATCTGCTTCCCTGAGATTCTACTATTACTACTCTGTTGATAGCGGCATCATGCCGGAAATGATCACGGGGTGTTGAGCTGACCAATCACAGGCATGCATTGTCCGTCGCTTTCGACGCATAGTTAGAATTTTGGGCATGTCTCCGTCAGCCTCTGCGAGCATGTCGTAGAGAGCTTGCGTCGACGCATAATGGCGTTGCGTGTCTCCGTAACGACGCAGACGGAGAAGTATAAATCAGGCGTGAGCCGGCCGGTCGCGCACCGGACCAGCTGATATTTAAGGCTGAAATACACCAGCGATCAGCGCTGCGCCACGTCGCGCTGTTACTTTGAATATAAACCATTGTAGTCCGTCAGATCACTCAGTGTAGGCTACTAGTGATCAGCACGGCGCTCCACAAGCGGTGGAAGCTGTCAGCCGGCCGGTCGCGCACCGAACCGGCTGGCAGCTACGTGTAATCAGAGCTGTGCTGGGCTGACGGTGGTCANATTATTTAAAAAATGAACATTTATCTTTTTTCCTTTGAAGGATGTTGGAGCAAACACCATTCTGCAAGACATTGCTCGAGCTCGAGAGAACATCCAGAAATCTTTAGCGGGGGTGAGAATTTTTTCAAATATTCACACAATTTCCACATTTTGTTCACACGCTTTAGTGATCAAGGAATCATTTGATGGCCTAAAAAATTACACAAAGAAAAGCATCTGTAATATTTAACTTTAAATGAAATGCTGAGGGATTGATATATCCGTATTATTAGTGCAGGGTTCATTTGATTTAATTTAAGCATATTATATAGGACATTAAATAGGAATTCCTACTTAAACAATTGTGACATCAACTAAAAACTTCTAAAACAGTCCAAATGTATTTACAGATTGAGCATTTTTTTCCTGCATGCACCTCTTTCTTTTGAGCTGACGTTTGTTTTTCATCTGCTTAAAGTCTGATTTCCTCCATAACCTCCCAGTTCTGTGTTGGTTCCTTCGTTTCTCCACGTACCTCATTCAATCCTCATTTCCTCCCTTTTCATCCCTACACTCCCCTCCTCCTCCTCCAAGCTGAAGACTACACTGTGTAACAGAGAGTCAGCTCAACACTCCCGTCCTGTAAGTGCCTTTGAGCCTTGTGTGTGTCACGGGAAACGGGCATCTGGTTAATTTCAGCTTCTAGATTTGTTTTTCTGATGCATCGCTCACATCTGTATTTCTGTTTTGGGTGCTGCAGAGTTGGACAACTTGTGCATTTCCTGTTTTTGTGTTTACCTGTGCAGAACACCAATAGCAGCAACAGTGCAGCTGATCAAGGAGAATTCATTTCTCGTATGAAGAGTCTGGAGCTGGAGAACCAGAGTTTACACAAAGGTGGGTTTGTTCACCTGCATTTAAGAAGTCAGCAGACATTTTCCTTCTTTGCAAACTGAAAATCTTTATATTAATAGAAAAATCAGCTAATTAGTAGTTCAGACTTTAGTTTTAATGTAATTTGGAGATTTAATTAAAACTGTTGCAATATAGAATAACTGAGTTTTATATTTAAAAAATTATCAGCAAGGTCATTTTGACCTGACTGATAAGAATGCAGTATGGAAGTTTTAAATCAGCCGGTCGCGCGCGCACCGAACCGGCTGACAGCTACGTGTAATCAGTGATCAGAGCTGTGCTGGGCTGACGGTGGTCATTCCGGTCGAGTAGCTCGTGAAATGAGCAGGTCGTTTTAATTTGCACTTCCTGTTGCAGCGGGGTCAGATAAATAGCGCTCTAAAAGGTGATGCCGGTTTCATAACACCGCTATGGACATCAGCTGTTTGTTTTGTCTCGGCATCATGCGTAGGTCACGTGATCACTTCCTGAAGGTGAGGGGCTCTGAGCCTCACAGAGCTGCTCAGTGACACACAAACACCGCGAGGAGACCAGCTCAGCACACACACATCACTGCAGCAGCAGACTGCATGCAGAAACGGTCAAGCGATTAAAAATGCGATTAACGCGATTAAAAAAAATAACGCGTTAATTAGGGCTGTAATTAATTAATCGTAATTAACGCGCTAATCTGACACCTCTAGTTATTTTGAGCTACAGTGCATTAAAAAAGGCACTGGTGTACTCGTTTAAATCAACCACTCAATTATTTTAAATATTTTAACCATCTGTTGCAGAGAAGTTTTCATAAATGACAGTACTGTTAAACAAGTCTTGGCTCTGGTTCTTACTGGACTCTTCTCCCAAATTAATTTGTTTCCGGGTTTTTTTATCCAAATTCCCTTTTCCCCCCTTTTTCCCAAAATCTGTTTTAATTTTTCAAAACTCCACATTTTTGTTCTAACCAGATTTATAAACCTAAAAAGTGAGTAATTATTAAGTCGATGACAAATAATTTAACAAATCAAAGCCACAGGATTCTAAATCTAATGACTGTTATTTAACTTACCGTAAATAAAACAAAGTTCTGTGGTTCAGATGAACATTGGTTGTATCTCAGAAAATACAGTTTAGTCCCCTATACTGAATTCCGTTTTATTTGGTCATTACCACGATTTCGTCTAATTTCAGTCTATTTCCGCATTGAGGAAATCTAAAGACCCTCACGCACACGCACAACAGTTTTCAGGTTGGGAGGGGCGAGTAGTGATGCATTCACAGTGTGTGGGAGAAACGAAACTAACAGTGAATTTCAAGCAGACGGCTTCAATTTGCCGTAACAGTTTATACTCGATGTTAACGATGTATCCGTTTTATACATCCCACGTTGAAAAATCCATGAGACAGAGTATACTCGATATATCCCGCAGGCTAGGGCTGGGCGATATTACCTCAAATCAATATCACGATTTATTGAAGTGTCAACCTCGATAACGATTAATGGACGATAACTACCTGTATGCTCAAAAACTGTAGCAGCATAATTGCGCCATGAACTAAAATTTCCTGCAAACGCAAAGTATAGGAGTATAGTATAGGAGTATAGGAGGAGGAGTCACGTGACTAGCATGTGACACGGACTAGTTGAGTCGTGTCAAAGCTTCTTAAAGAGACACGGACATCCTGAACCTACTCGCTTCTTTTCATTTTTTAAAATATCAAACATACGATTATGGGCAAAATGACATCGATTAGAGTTATAAAATTTGATAATCAATTATTTTCGATTAATCGCCCAGCCCTACCCCAGGCCTAAATTGAAGTTTCTGTATTCTGTCTGTAGCTAACCTACAGACAGAAGGAAATGCATTTATAATCTGATGTGTGCTAGTCTGAGCTCTTTTAGGCGATCTCATAACGTGATTGTAGTGATTAAGTGTTCAATTATTCCCAAATTGTATTTTGTGCATGAAAGCTTGAAGCTGTAGGACTGATTTTTAATAGCAAACCATTGGAAGGTGTAATAGTTTACCTTCACAACTGCTAGTACATTTAACAAAAATCATGCATCCTAAAATTAAAATACCTAAATCTATGATTTTATGGGTTTTTTTTTTTGGCTTAACATGTTATAATAATGCCAAATTATTTTGTATTTTTAAACACATTTACTATTTTTTGAGGGTGATAATGAAATCTAATAAATAACGGAGTCTAATGTTTAATAAAGAAGCTGATTTTTGCCGTAGCTTTGAGAACTCCTGCGATGTTTATTGTTGTTTAGGGAGAAGAATAGTAGAAGTTACAAACAAAAGTGGAATAAATACTTTAGAACTCATTAGTTAAGTTAAACATGCCAAAAAAGTAAAACCAGAAAAGTGCAGGAGTCACAGAGTCCAAAGGCTCGCGTGCTTCCCAACACTTAACTCGTATCTCTGTGACCACAGCGGGCCCGGAGCGCGCCAGTTATTCCTGAGAGAGCGCTGTGGATTCCATTTAGCGGCTCTATTTTCGGTGGCTTCAAAGAGAGCTTGATGGGCCAAAACATAGCATAAAGAAATTAAACATGGATAGAGATAGCATAAAGAGGAAAAACATTAGAAGAAGCGAGCAGAAAAGCAAACATCCACCAGTGGAAAGAAGCCTGAGGCTGGAGTTTCTTATGGTGCATACTTTTAATGTTAAATGGGAATTATTTTAAACTAAATAAATCTGGGGAATTTATTACATCTCAGCAGATTGTTGGGAAAATTAAGTTTTCTTAAGGAGAAACCAACAAACGGTTTAAAGCTTTGTTTTCATTTGTGCAACAGAAAATTAAAAGCAATAAAAAAATATTCTCAACATCACAGCTGGTGTTCTGTTTGATATGAGGGCTTCTGCAACTCAAATACAAAAAAAACACCAAATACGTCAGGCAATTTTCAGCCGTTTAAACCCAACTAAAGAGACAAAGCTCACATCCCTGCTACATTGACCATGTTCATGTCTCTTCTAACAGCTTACAGTCCGTCTGCGCTTTGAAGTGGTGTGTTTGTAATGTCAGAGGAATTAAGTGTGACAGTAAAATAAAACATTCATCGGTGTAAATGTGGCATAACATAAACGCGAACAGCAGGAGGGCTCTGGAGAGAACGGCTAACACATCTCATGCTATGTCTCACACAAGGACTAATCACACGCTGTAAAAAGCCTCGATAGGACAATTTTATTTAAATAAAGTGAGGAAAGTGTGTGTCCAAATTTGAGTTGAGTAAATAGATAAGAGGGCAAACAGAGAGTTGTGAAATGATGGACAGTCTTGAGGGTCCCAGGAGAGTGAACCTTTATGAAAGGAGCCACTCTGCACGGTGGAGAGGAGCACTTTTAATAGAGGGAACTGATCCTCATGCAACACAAAAGATTTTAAAAGTAAAAGCAGAGAAGATACTCACCGATGTACTCAAAGACGTAGACGACAAAGAACGGCGTGACCAGGTCGTTGATGCCCTGCACGTAGCCGCTGGCCGGGTGACGGATGGCCCAGATGAACAGAATCCGCTCAAATATCTTCAACAAACATACAGACATGCAGTCAAAACTAATTCTAAACAACCTGTCGATTAAAGCAATTAGCCATTTTTTTTAATTACGTTAATCTGAAAAGGTTGCAGTGTTTCCCCTACAAGCATGTGGCCTCAGCAGGACCAGAAACCCAAAGGAGCCAAAAATATTCAGGGTTCTGCTTGTTGTCGGGTCAGAGAGGCGTTTAATTACTGCCGATTGTGTAATTAAAGAACAAGGAAAAAGAGCCAAACGTTGAACGCAAACACAACTTTCAGCGCTCCTGCTGTGTGGTGCCTTCCAGGCACCTCGTCTGTTAAGGTTCTTCTACGGTGTATAACTCTGGGCCTGAGTCCAAACTGTAGGAGAAACACTGACTTACAGGTTTAGTAAATGAGTGAGATGTGAGAAACGCAGAAACGGGTATTAAAATAATTAAGTGGTGTTAAACTGGTGGAGGAGTGTGATTCAACTTGTTGGGGATTCGTTTAGTAGATGTTAGCATTAAGCTAAGAGCAGCAAACATTTTAGTTAGTGGTGGAAAACAAATTTATTATGCTGCGTTTCTGGTAAGAATGAGGTTAAATTATGAAAAAACAACAGTAATTTTTTGATAACATCCTTAAAAACTCTGTTATGTTGTCATTAAGTTAAAAAAAAGGTAAAGTTTCAGTGTAATTCCTGTAAACTCTTCTTCTGCCGCCATTCCTACAGTTGTATCATTATTTCTCTAGCATTGCCTAATCACTATATGTTCGCTAAATTATTTATCAATTTAACTATCTTTTATATTAGCATGAAACAATTATTTAAAGGCACACGATATAACATTTTCATATTTTAAATATGAATTGAGCCCGTATGTGCTAACATGACCCTACAGGGTTAATGAAAAGTCACTCAGCTCCATCTGCTGCTTGGATCCAGAACACCACGTTTGTAACTTCTGAGTCTCCGTTCCGGTGCCCTGGAGTCTCACAAAGTCACGTATTGCGCGAGGGTTAGGCTAACCCAATGTGGCTAGCTGTTATGCTAGCTCCGGAGTGTTTTTAGCTCATGATTCCTGATTTTTTTCCCATCTCTCCCTGCTTGAACACAGCTGATTTCTTTGAATGAGTGATGAACCGCTCCAGTAGAAAGCAGCGAAGGCTGAGGAGACGATTTAGGTGTTTCTGAGCAGAAACAATGCTAATGTTTTATGACAGTGACACTAGGGGGTGCTAAAAACAAGCCAAAACTACATAGTATGCATTTAAAACTCCATTGAGTGTCATCAAACCCCTATCAATGTCAATTTTTTTTTCCTATTGATTGGATGCAGCATATTAATTAGTAATTGGCTAAATGTTTTGTAAATTGTCCCATGACATAATTATTTTGAAAACATCAGTTTTTCTGCATAATAAATGACTGTTTGCTGAACAAAAATGTAAAGCAGGATGAAGAATCTGTATTAAGCATCGTAAACATGATAAAAATGGTCGAGCAGAGTCTAAATCTGAGCTGAGCCTTTTATTCAGCTCACTGAACAACATCTGACACCCCTCAGCTGAAATCGTTCACGAAATAAAAAAGCGCTTCACTTTGAACTTTGTTCTCTGTTTAGGTGCTGCTCTGCTCCCTCCTCTCCACTCACTTTGTCTCCATCTCTTTTTTCCCCCCCTTCTGAGTGATTCTGCATCTCCATCTCTTTCTCCACTTTAACATTTTTCTTCTTTTTTTGCAAGGCAAACACTTCCATCTTCGTTATGAGTGACTGTTTAATGCTGTCAGCTCCGGTGAAGTGAAGGAGGCTTGATGCTCAGCTTGTTTTTCCTACTGTGCAAATGGCTCCCCGCCCCCTTCTTAAAAGGAGATCTTTGAAAAGTCTTGATGCACCAAACTCATCAAGCCCTCTCTTATTTTTTTGATTTTTGGAGAGAAATTTGTCGTGGTTTTATGACTTTGAAAATAACCTCGCAGCTCTTTTTTGCTTTTATAACGCGGCCAAGGTGATGGCAGGAGATGCTACTCCCTCAGACTTTCGCCTCCACCCTCCTCTTTTCTTATCAAAGCCGCATCCATCAAACAGGTAGAGGTGCTGGTGATAGCAGGGCGAGTGGGTAATGGGACTTTCTTTTCATGCAACCTCAAAAGCGGACATGCATATTTCACACAGAGCCGTCCTGAGTAAATCCCTTTTTTTAAGAGCGAAAAAGACATCAGGTCTAGCTGTAAACTCGGCTAATCCCACGCTGACCTCAGAGTCTTCTAACAAAGCATCTGCAGGACAGGAAATCAGCTTTATTTTGTCTCTGGTGTCAAAAAAGCGTCATCCCACTTTAGCTCAAAACCCTGAAGATAAGGCTAATCTCAAAAAGGTGGAGAGGAAATCGGTACCGACAAATACAGTTGATGTCTCAGGCATAAACTGGACAGAAAAGGTCACAAGCCTTGGGTTCAAAAGCTCAAATAGATGATGAATTTGATAAAAATAGAGAGTAGCTTAGTGGTGACAAACATGAATTAATCAAAGAGGTGATATTCAGGTGACGCTGCAGCAAAAATCTGTTACATGTCAACATATTTATATCACGAACTCCATGACTATTTCAGTAGGTGGCTTTTATTGAATAAAACAGAGCTGCTAAATGAGAGAGAGGGGAAAAAAATTGGGCTTCTGTTATAAAAGGTGGAAAAATACAAATTATTTACAGTAGTGGTTTATATTGTATGAACGATGGTGGGGAGTTGTCTGATCAGAGCAGAGTTTTAGCCCATACAAAACACAGACAGTGGGAGGTGGCACTGCCTGGGGCAAAAGGAGCGTGAACTAAAGTGCTTGTGCATGTAACTGAGCCTGCACGCTGCTGAGGAGATCTCTGGTTTTTACACGTGCCAGCGTTTGAGCCTGTCTGCCAGGTGAGTGAACACCAAGCAGCCAGAAGTGTCCTCATTAGCAGGCGTCTCGTTATGGGATTTGGGAGTTTTTTGTTCGTGTTTTTAATTTTTTACTTCTTTGAAATGTAGTTCAGCAGAATAATAAATAAAAGAACTAATCAAGTTCCCCTTAAATGATTATTTTGAGGCGATTAAGAGAGTTCGGTGACTCTCCGTGAGACTTTTGGGTCTTCTGGTCCACTCATCAGTAAACTACGCCAGGTGTCTCAGGTTTGAAAGGTTCCTTCTCCAGATGTTTCAGCTTCTTACACAGATGTTCAACAGGATTTAGACCTAGACTCCTAGAATGTTTGGTTCTGATTCATTATCCTGTTGCACCATGGCTGAAACCAAGCTTTCTGACGTTTCTTTCCAGAATGTCTTGGTAGTTTTGAGATTTAATTGGACCCAGAAGATTCAAGACACCCTGGTCCAGCCACAGAACAGAATCCTCCATGTTTTACAGTAGCTACAGTTATTTTCTTGGTGAGCTTTATTTTCGTGTCCGTGAAAACCAGTTTTGTCTTTTATGGTTTTACTTTCAACAGTAGTGTCCTCCTCGGTCATCCTTCATTAAGTCCAATTTGACACAAACAGGGTTTTTCCTGCGTTCAAATTTGCGTGGCGACCGCCTCCAGCTAATTTTGTGCCGCCCCAGCCTGATTTCACTCTGCCCCCAACTATATGGATGTTATTTTAACTGCAGTTGCAGCGTTGCACCACTATAGGGGCGCTGTATCAGCAGCGGTGCACCGGAAAGCGCTAAAACAGCAGAAAAAGATCAAAAATAGCTTTTCCCGCTAGTTGGTGCCCGAAACACGGTACTAGTCCAAAAAAACACGGTACCGACTTCATTACTTTTACTATGAAATCCCCTGTAAATAACCCGCATCATTTCTCCACCAGCGCTGCTGCACGGGTGGAGTCGCAGGTGTGAGACACGGAGGAGCAGATAGCCCCTCCCCTCCCTTTCAAAACAGTTAGTGTAGCGAGTTCTGGGTTAAAAATTCCGAAAAACTCGTTTGGCTGCATTTTGGAAAGATAAACGGGAACAGAGCAAAATGCAACATATGCTACGAGATTTGTGCCGCGAAAAACAAGAATTCCAGCAAGTAGTCGAAGCCACGCATCGCATGGAATTAACTTGCTGCTGCAGCGGCATGTTCAGTGAGTCTCTCAGCTTCCAGCCTCTGCTGTATCAGGAGGTGTGTGAGGGGAAGACGGTGACATAACAGAAAGTTCCCGAGGTGAGCAATAAATATCGGTAATAATAGTAAATGCATAAATATGCCATAAAACGATGGTTTAAGAAAACTTTTTTTTTAAACGTTTAATACTTATTATTTCTTGTTATTTTATCTCAGAATTATACATATAGGTACCAAAAAAGTTATTAAAACATTTTTTGGGTCATTTTTCCAGATCTCAAAAATACAGAGCCAGTGTCTTTGACAAGCACTGACTGATTATTTACCTGGCTCAGACATACTCAGGCAATCTGATACTATTGGTGAATTAATCAACTTCCACCTTATATCTTTCTTGAAGAGACTAAAGGCACCAGACTTCACTAACCAAACTAAGACAAATTAACAGATGTAAAATATGAAATGACCATAAAACTAAAATTTAAAGTGAAAAATGAACCATTTTTTGTGACTTTATTGCAGATTTATCATATTTTAAGTATCGGTTCATGGTATCTGTTAAGTTTAACTGATACAACATGTACATTAGATGGTATTGGGTCTGATACCAGTATCGGTGCATCCCTAATTTGGAATGCTTAACTAAAACATATTTTGCCTTTAAAAAAGTGAGGCAGTTGAGTGCACAGAGTATGCATGTGCTGGCGAATGGTCAGGATGGTACTACCTCTGCCTCAATTTGAGCCAGGAAAAACCCTGCACAAACATCAATGGATGGTCACTGGTGAACCTTGACCTTGGAGTTCACCTCTAATAATTTTGGAAGTTGTTCTGAGCTTTTTAGTTATTATTTGTATTGTCCATCTCTTTAAAGGCACACTATACCGTTCTGGCTTGTTTTTAGCACCCCCTGGTGTCCGTTTTAAATCACTGTCGTAAAAACATTAGCATTGTTTCTGCTCAGAAACCCCTAAATCTAACTGTTGAAATGTCTCCTCAGCCTTCACTGCTTTCTACTGAGGCGGTTAATCACTCATTCAAAGAAATCAGCTGTGTTCAAGCAGGGAGAGATGGAAAAATCAGGAATCATGAGCTAAAAACACTCCGGAGCTAGCATAACAGCTAGCCACATTGGGTTAGCCTAACCCTCGTGAGATACGGGACTTTGTGAGACTTCAGGGCACCGGACCAGAGACTCAAAAGTTACAAACGTGGTATTCTGGATCCAAGCAGCAGATGGGGCTGAGTGACTTTTCATTAACCCTGTAAAGGGTCAGATTAGCACAGACTGGCTCAAGAAAAAGATTTAAAAATATGAAAAAGTTACATAATGTGCCTTTAATTTGTCATCAGATGTCCTCTTGCATCCAAGGAGGCCGGCTACAGTCCAGTGAACCTTAAACGTCTGAATAATATGTCCAAGATGCTTTATCTTTAACATGCTGGTCAATAATCGTCTCTCATCTCCACTGTCCTCAGAATTCTGTGGTCCACGATCTGTGTGGTACATGCCCTGATACCCAACAGTACTGTGACTACCTTTCACTCTTTAAACAGGCAGACTGACTGGTTACGAGTCTGAAGACACCTGCTGATTACAGGACACACCTTAGTTTAATGTGTTTCTGCGATTTATTTCAACAAATGCTGAGAAATATTAACTGCTGTTAACATTAAAGTCTTATTATACATGTAGCTGAAGAAGATGATTACTTCCAGCGTCCCCTTACAAAACAACACCTATCTGTAACAAAAATGTTTAATTCAGAAGCACAAACAAAGCAGAACAAAGACTGAAAACCATGCAGAGTGAAAGTTTAGCTGCATGCCTGTAGGAATTATTTATTTCCTTTGTGTTTTACGCCGTTAATTTGTGCTTCTGTGCTCACACCAAATCATGCAGTGTGCCCGAGTGAGGGTTTTCCCTTTTGATCTAAATTTTCCTTCAGCATTAAAATTTCAGACCGATCCACTTGATCTTAGTGATCCCAGCGTACAAGCAGAGAAGGGAAAACCCTGCGGTGTGAGGTGCTTTGTGTGTGCTCCTGGAGGGGTCTCACCTCTTGGACAGAAGCTTGTTGAAAAAGAGGAATAAGAGGATTAGTTCTTGGTATGTCAATGTGAATCTGCAGAGAGAGAGAGAGAGAGAGAGAGAGAAAGAGACAAACAAGGAAGCAACAGGCAGGTTAGCACAGATCTGGCCATTACAGACGGTGACAGAAACTGAGCGAGAGCAACGGTTAGTGGATTGGTGTTCTTGATTGAAGTCAGACTGGGGTTTCAGCGCTCTGAAATGGAAAGCAGCTGTGGTCTTCAGTGTGAATGTGTTATGCATAATGAGGTGTCTGTGTGAGCATCAGTCTGCTGTCGTGAGACCACGTTTCCACCATTTCAGACTGTCTAACCCCACAGACGAACAACACAACAGGCGGATAGATTCGTCAGAACGGAGGCAGACGGAGGCATGGCGGCAGCTGGAGCCGAGCCAACTCAGACAGTCCATAAGCGCTTGTTACTCAGGACTGGGGGTTGACCTGTAACCACGGTCCTGTTTGCTGGACACCTTACCTCTGTCACCTTTGGCTGCAGTACCAAAGATTCAGGGCTCATCCTAGGAATGTCTATGTGGATCTGACAGCAACATGGAGAAGAAATGTGTTAGACACACAAACATTTACACTCACAAAGTTTCAGACTTCTACATGTTGTTGATCTGAAATCTAGACCCGAGCACATAAAACCCTTATGCTCATTTTTGATTCTCTCCATTTTGATATACGAATGTAAAAATCAGCATTTTGAGTAACGCTACTGGTCATTTCTGTCAGCATGGTTCAAGATCACAAACATTTTAAAGCTGAATTGGTTTAAGAACAATTAAAAACACTTGTTGAATTCTTTACGGCCAAATTGTGAGAAACCAGTAGCTAAAATGCACATTTATTTTAATTAAATGTTTGGACATATGTCCAAAATCAAAGTACAGGTTTGCCAATACGTGAAAGACACATTTTAGGGGATGTTTACCATCAATGAGCTTCCAGTGGTTCACTACAATTCAGAAACACGTCACTACGTTAAAGTGATATTTTGTTCATTTTAAAGTGGTTATCATCAGTTATTTATCTACAGTAAAGACCATACTGGCCGATGACATCACCCAAATTGAGCAGAGTCTCTAGAAACACAAAGATGTGAAAAGACCCAGAGACACTGCTGCTGAACAGTGAGAAATTAGCAGCTAATTTTCAGGTATTTAATAGAACTTTTGCTCAGTAAAGTCGTTAAAACATCAAACTTCCTGTTTGTAAATTTTAGATGTATTTATTGCAAATAATTATCTGGTAGAACCACATCAAATTAATCCAAATATACCATTAAGATGTTTTTTGAGTAAATATTTGGCACTGGGTTTCTGTAGAGGATCACAGTCTAGGGAGACAGTTTACGCAGATCACAGGGCTTGTTATGCCTAGAAACTGATGTCTTCAAATCAGTAGAAAAGCTATTAAATGCTGTTTTAAATAACAATCCCATTAGTGAATACTTTTTACTCATTTTCAATCTTATCTGTAAATGTTTCAAGCAGGATTTTATAACACCAGCTGCTGATATGAAAAGAGAAAAACGTGTTTAAAAACAAACTTTCAAACAGCATTCATGAATTTTAAAAATACACAAGTCAAAAGAAACTAACTTGGAGAATTTAAAGACGGTGAAAACAGCATTTTCATTGTTGGTTGACCCATTTGAGTCTGCTTCCTGCTTCTAATGAAAGCAATTATTTGCTCTCATCTAGCAAAACGTTGGTGCTAATGGAGTACTGGAGCTTTTAGTGGTGGAATTAGAAAAGGCTAGGTCTAAGCTAGCTCTGGGTTAGCACTATAAACAACTAGTTATGGAGAAAAAACATGAAGTGTTGTAAAAACAAAATATGAACTATAGTTAGAGAATTCACCAAAAATGACCGATTGTGTCATTCACTTAGATGGTGAAACCACTGTCCATCTGCGTGAAGTTTCACATAAAGACTCATTTATTTAGGCACCTTAAAGGCTTAGTAAATCCTAAGTTCAAATATTTTTTTGTTGGACCTTTTTTCACTGATCAAATAACTCAACAAGCTCCCAGGCCATTCATTCTATCACAGAAACAAGCTGTAGTGGTCGGTTTTAAAGAGCATATTTTAAGTTCTTTTTTTTTATTATTCTGATAAAACTCTGTCCAAAAATACTATTTGAAATGTTTATTGAGGGTATTTTGTTTTACAATACATTTTTAAACCATTTTTCTAGTCAAAAGTGCCCCTTTTTGCAAAGCTTCTAAAAACGCTTTTTTTTTCATATGTGGACCTGTGACGTCAGCTAAGGGAGCTCCTAGCTAGGTGGCGCTGCTTACAGTGTTGTCAGATGTAGATAAATAAAGTATTTGTAGGATAATTTAACACTCTGTACGATCAATAATCCCATAAATATGATCATTTGAGCCGTTTGTTGTGTGGAGTTTGTGTAACAGATGCTTGTTTTAATCATTGTGTAGATTTTTTAAAGCTAAACTACTTTAACATCTCAGACTGGCACCGCTCTAGTCTGCCAGCTGCCTGCTCGCTGTCGGCCATGAGTTGTTAGTTTTAGGTTAGAGCGCTCTTTAATCCAGTCGGTGTGAATTCATTTTAATCAAAAATGCTAAATTATTATGTTTGTGAATGCCAATCGCCAGTCTGTCAGGACACTGAGTCAACAACGGGACGGCTTCCTTACCGGTACGGTGACTTCTGTTTGGAGACGAAAAACCCCGGCGGTCCAGGTCTAGTCCAGGACTGGATGTGATGGAGTCCCATACCGACGAAAAACATTCAGTGTGACTCTAAACAGGCGCCGTTACTTCGATCCATTCACCGGAACCGCTGTTAGCACGCAGCAGCTAACAGGAGCTAACGGGGAGACTTGAGTCTCGTTTCCATGCCAGGTTTGGTACGGTTCGTGGTGGGTCGTAGTCCGGTACCGATCAGCGATTTCATGAGAGCATTTCCTTCAGGTGTCTGACCCTCACCTGGCTGGCGGGGTACAGTAAATCCATGCCGCGATGCTCTCCAGAGGGGCTTCCTGTTCCCAGCGGCTCCCAAGAGGGGATTCCCGTTCCCAGCGGGGCTACCAAGAGGGGCTTCACGGCGGGGTTTCCAGCCTGACCCGACACTGTTTCGGTCAGCCTTGAACCGTTTAGCTGCATCCTGTGAAACTTTTTATAAACTCTTTCATTTCTTAACAATCCACCTGAACGCAGCTCAATGTTTGGAGCTCTGATGATCAAAAACCTGGTGCTAAACGCTGGTATTTTATCCAGACCCAAGTGAGGAGGTGGGTCACGGTCTACAGCTGGACCGACAGGGTACAGCCTTACAGGACTGATTGTTTTTATCTTTCTTTTTTTTTAATCTTAATAAAATAACTTCTCACTATTGTAATAAAGTAATAAAATAACGGCACTCTGGGGGTTTGTTTTGCTCGTCACAAGCAGTGATAAGTGGATCAGTTTTCTATATAGAGAACGAACGGTCTCCCTGAACTGTCGTCACTTCCGGTTTGGTGAAAAAATTGACAATTCTCACAAAAACGAATCCAAGAGCCTAAATAAGCTGAATTTGTGTAAATTTTTATTCAGAAAATGTTTCTATTATATTTCTCTAAACATTTGTTTAAGGGAGTGTCTAACTTAAAATGTTTAAGGGAGTGTCTAACTTAAAATATGCTCTTTAAAAACTAAACAAAACCGAAGCTAGTTTTTGGTAAAGCCAGTATCTCACTGGAGAAAAACTGGACAGACAAAATCCCCCCCAAAGTATGCAGATTGTTAGTTGGAGTCAAACTGAATTGGTAAATAAGACATTTTTGCAGCACATTTTATACACAGTTGGATCATGTGGGGCGTATGAAACAAGTTTCTTGCAGCATTTTAGTCACTGAGTGTCTCAATTTGCTTATAGTTTACTCCTGTTTACTTTGCTATTTGGTCACCAACCCCCTTAAAGTTGTCTCATATTTTTTGTACTTTTTGACTCACAGAAGCTACATTTTAACTGATTATAGAGGTTGCTGTTACTCTTCAAATAGAAGGCTTTATCTTCAATTCTTCATAACTCATGCAAAGAAAACCATCATCTGCGATTTTAGACATTTTGGAACGTCCCTGGTACTGATTAAAACACATCATATGGCACAAAGCAAGCTAACAGTACTTGGAAAAATCTTGCAGAGGAAACTGGAACTACTACACACATGCATAATTAAATATACACACACACAGACAAGCTGTTTGGGCAAGTTACCAGCAATATAAACAAATATGTAAACAACATATGAACAGACGTACTGTAGGAGCAGACAAACTACAGAGACAGATGGATAACTGTATAGATGTTGGGCCATCACGTAAAAACAAAAATGGGTTCAAAAGAAAACGCTCCTCTGCAGTGATGACAATTTATGAAAGAAAACAAAATAAACCGGTGAAAGAAAACAAAATCCAAACAGGTGTGTGTCGCAAAAAAAAAAAAAAGGTAGAAATTGCTGCTCAATTGAGAACAAGCTGATTCTGGCAGAAGAAAAGGCAACAAGACATGATCCAAACTATTATCAAAACAAAGTGTGCCAGCTTCCTGGCACTGTGCACGGAAAATCAATAGGAAATTGGACAAAATAAGAAAAATGTGCGTGTTTGCGCGATTGACAACCCACTTTGATGTTCCTTATCAGCTCGAAATGAACGGGAAGTAGTCGGATTTTAAAATGAAAGAGTGCAGGAGGGAACGAGAGAGAGGAAGAGAGTGAAAGTAGACATTTTCAAAGCCAAAGAAAAGTGCTCATTTAAGCAGCTCTTTGAAGCTGGTTGTCTACTCTGAGCAGAGCTCGACCATTCTCGTCTCATGTCAACACAGACAGACCTAGAAGTACATGAGGAAGAAAGACAAGAAAACACAATAAAAAGGAGCACACTTTTTGCAAGATAACTGGTTCCAACAATCCCAACTGGGATCCAAAGTGTGTCAGAATGCACACACACACACATGCTTTTAAGACCAGACACTTAACGTGAGTCTTTTGTCTATATAACAAAGCCCAGTAGGGACAATGCAAGCAGCAGAGGTTGTCATCTGCCTGTATTCAGTCAGTAAGCAGCTCATTGTTGTTTTCTCTTTGTTTCTTTGAACCATCGGTTGATTTTTCAAAGTAAACAAGCATTTAGAGCTTCCTGACGCACCACAGTCCTAAAATCTGATGAGGATTTGATGTGGAAACAGCAGGTGGCCTCTGTTTGAAGAGGCCACGCTCACACTCGGCGTGTATTTCAGGAGAAAACTTGTTTGCTGACTCGATGGCGCAACCTTTTAACACGAGATGAAAGCTCAACGACAGGATTACACAAACTGTTCAGGGGAAAGTGTGGTTATTACATCGCCTCGACTTCTCGATTTATTCAGAAGTAATATTTGCTTCAGGAAGTTGTTCTGGTAATTTGCTGTTTATTTAGCAGCCTGTTCAACGAGTCCATGACTGATCAGTGGATGTGCTTGAGCTTATACCTGTCTGTATGTGTCCTGATGGTGCTCATCGTTCCGAGAGTCGTAGTATTGCTGAATGAAGCCAAAGTATTCTTGTCTCTTCCTCTGTAAAACACTTTCTCGCCTCTCTGCGTTGGCTGGCAGATAACCCTGATGGAGAAAGTGCAAAAAAGGCAAGGACAGGAAAGAATATTAAACACCACAGAAACAGAAAAAAAATAGACTTTTTACTTATTGATTGGATTTTAAACTCTATTTGACCGGTTCTACTTTTTTTATACTTGTTTTTTAAATCATACTGCAAATGTTGAACCCTAATTGAAGCTGTGGGAGCTCCGTTATGAAGTGAACTTGTGGTTAGAAAAGTAAAATGTGCCGGTAGTTGTCGGTGCCAGTTGCCTGGAAACTCATCTTTAGACAGAAAGTGAGTGGTGCGTTCCAATTTTTATGCTAAGCTAATCAACTCTGAGCTGTAGTTTTTTGTTTAGAGCTACTAAAATATATATAGCTACTAAAATGTTGTATATCTAAAATATCAATATTTACATCAATCCACACATTTTCTTGCATTTATTGAAGGTCGGCACACGAAGGTAACGAATGCAGGAGTGGAAACCCAGACAGTCCTCTCCCAGTGACACTCCAGCTCCTTCTGGGGGATCCCACGACATTCCCAGTACCCAAGTTCTGGATCTGCCCAATAGGGTCATGTCTGGAATTACGCCTGGGCGATAAATCGATTGAATGAATTAATTCAAATTTTTGGTTGCGGGCGATTTAAAAAATAACTAAATCGAGTTTTTGTGTAATGGCACATGTTTGGCTCCACGGGGCTTCCGTAGAGTTAGTTTAACATAGCATTATGGCTAGCGACAACAACAGTGAGAACAATCACCGAAGCAGTCGCTTTGCACACATAGGGTCCTATAAAAGCCGTATTATCTTTTCCCAAATTCCAATAACCTCACAGCTCGTTTCTATTTATTTAGCTGAATGTTCCGTATACGGTTCGACCGGCTCCATGCTGCTGCCTGTTTTCAGACGTGACTGTTTTACTCAGAGATCATCACATTACGCTGCCAGTCCATTGTCTGTCGACTAAACTTAAAGAGAAGTCATTCTTCAGATTCATAAAGGTAATTTGGATATTGTTCTGCCCTGAGCTTTGCACTAAACTTCGCGTTTTTGAATTTTCTGGAGGTGTTTCAGTGAGACTTTGTCGAAGCGGACCATCTTTTTTTTCTCTTCTCTGTGTGTGGAGAGGAGAGCTGCGCTCTACAGTGGCGGTGGTGGCCAAAACACTTAGGAAAACATTATTTTCTTTACTAGTTAGCACATATGTGAATTTTGTGAGATTCTGCGTTTTATACTGAATTCCATTTTGTTTGGGGATTTCCGTGATTTCGTCCATTTTTTCTGCATCGCGGAAATCATAGGGCCCTATGTTGTCTGCTGTTTGTATTTTTAGGGGGGGGGGTCGGAAAAAATCCGTAAATCGAATAAAAAAATTTTTTTTATATTTTATTTTTAGGCCATATCGCCCAGCCCTATCTGGAATTCCTCTGGAGCATAGGTACTCAATAGACAGCCCTCGAGCCAAAGCTGTCAATATTTCATAAAATCGTTGGTTTTAGAATCGGCGCTGCCCGCAGCAGCTTCAGGAACTCGAGTTTCTGCAGACAAGCGGCGGCATCATCCCACCCTCGCGGACCAATCGCGCCCCCATCGAAGCCGTCAATATTTCATAAAATCCACCGCAAAAAGGCGGCACATCTCCCGCGCTGCTCCAGGGAGTGGAGCTACTGCAGGCAAGCAGCAATGCGCACCTCTCCATAGACCAATCGCACCCTTTCAGGTACTAGAGCTTTGTTTTTTGGTTGAGCTTCTTCATCACAACAGACAGGAGTAACATCCTCACTAGTGAAGACAAAGCCCTGAACTACCGGTTCATCTCTAACTCGATCATGATACCAAGATACTTGGAATTACTCCACATGAAGCAATTTTTCCTTTTCTAAAGCCCTCTGAAGGCCACATTCAGAATGCAGTCTAGGAGATTCAAGGGAGGTGGGGGCAGGAAATCTGGACTCATTGCCATTTCTGATCGGACCACACAGCACTGCCCCTTGGAAACGTCCTCTCTCCCTGAACCAGAAACATTTTGCAGAACCCTGGACACGCCCCCTCCCCCTGGATCGAGGACCTCCCGCTGAATCCCGGAGATGTGCATCGGCAGATTGCCTGTCCATGCCTGGGCTCCCCGTCTCATCTCCCGCTGGCGCTTGTCTGCTGTTGTGTTCACCGAATCTAATCCAGGCCCGGATGTATGAATTACTGTCGATTTCATCACAGAAACACCATTGGTTGCTGATATTATTTCCCTCTGAGTTTAAGTATTATTTTGACATTTTGGTAAATTAATGTTGTTTTCTTCGCTAGAAATTAAGTGGGTGCTAAGATGAGCCCTAATTGTGACCGTACTTTCTTCATACAGACACATAATGTTAAGAATTTATCTTCTTTATGGGTACAGGTCACTTTTTTAGTGGCATAACTTCTCAAGATATATTGACAAGCATTCTATAAGTAAACGATAAAATACACTGAGAAGTTGGATTTCTAACAATGAAAAGCTGACGGTGATTTCCAAATAGTGTCTCTCCTTTAAATTTCCATCTAGGGCAGGGTACATTTGGGATTAAACTCAACAAATATCAGTAAAGACTGACTTTTCGTTGAGAGTGCAGTGCTTTATGTCTTCTTTTTTCACTTGAATGATCAGTGCTTACTGAGCCTTTATTCTGAAAATCGCTTCAAAATCTTGCTCTTAAACTTTTGGAAAAGTTCTCCAGCAACCCAAACGACGGCACCTGGGATTATCGCTTGTAAAAGGAAAACTTTCTGCTGTTTCACCAAATGCTCTTTGCTTCTCGGGGTTACCCTTCTGCCTCTGTGTGGGAATGAGTTTGTCAGACAGATCATGTGAGCGTGCACTTGTGAAAACGTGTATCCTCTTTGTGCAGTCAAGCTTACGCAATGAGCCGAAAGTTCACACTGAACAAAATATAAAGTTAAGTGAAAGCGGTAACTAGGACCAGAGGAGTCTAAAATTATCACAGAGTTTAAAATTTCAAAACGGTCCTAAAACATGAATGCAGGCTCTGAAAACAAGTCTTTGTGATAGAATGTTAGTTAGTATAGGGTTGGGTATTAAAAAAAAAATTAAAAAAAAAAATAAAAAATTTTGTTAAAAAAAAAAAAAGGATTATTTGGTTTTTCTGATTTTATTTTGAAACGGAAAAACCAAAGAACGAACCATACAAAATTTCTCCTCCGTGAACCGTCACCTTATCGTGGTGGAGGAGTTTGAGTGCCCTAATGATCCTAGGAGCTATGTTGTCTGGGGCACTTGTGCCCCTGGTAGGGTCACCCATGGCAAATTGGTCCTAGGTGAGGGGTGAGACAAAGAACGGTTCAAAAGACTCTTCATGCAAGTACAATCATCGAGCCAGTGTACCCGGCCCGGAGGGTTACCGGGGTCCCACCCTGGAGCCAGGCCTGGGGTTGGGGCCCGTGAGCGAGCGCCTGGTGGCCGGGCTTTCGCCCATGGGGCCCGGCCGGGCCCAGCCCGAACTGGATACATGGGCTCATCCACCTGTGGGCCCACCACCTGCAGGAGGAACATGAAGGGTCTGGTGCAATGTGGATCGGATGGCAGACCGAGGCGGGAGCTTTGGCGGTCCGATCCCCGGACACAAAAACTGGCTATCGGGACATGGAACGTCACCTCTCTGGCGGGGAAGGAGCTGGAGCTTGTGGAAGAGGCTGAGCGATACCGGCTAGATATAGTCGGGCTCACCTCGACACACAGCGTTGGCTCTGGAACCCGAGTCCTTGAGAGGGGTTGGACTCTCTTCTATGCTGGAGTTGCTCCGGGTGAGAGGCGGAGGGCTGGGGTGGGCTTTCTGTTAGCCCCAAGACTCTCTGCCTGTATGTTGGGGTTTTCTCCGGGGGATGAAAGGGCAGCTTCCCTGCGCCTTCGGGTTGGGAAACGGGTCCTGACTGTTGTTTGTGCTTATGCACCAAATAGCAGCTCAGAGTACCCACCCTTTTTGGAGTCCCTGGGACGAGTGCTGGATAGCGCTCCTACTGGGGACTCCAGTGTGGCCAGCGTCAGCAGTGATGCGGACGCTGAATCGGTCTGTTGTGGTGAAGAAGGAGCTGAGCCGGAAAGCAAGGCTCTCGATTTACCGGTCGGTCTACCTCCCAATCCTCACCTATGGTCATGAGCTTTGGGTAATGACCGAAAGAACGAGATCGCGGATACAAGCGGCCGAAATGAGTTTTCTCCGCAGGGTGGCCGGGCTCAGCCTTAGGGATAGGGTGAGGACCTAGGACATTCGGGAGAGACTCGGAGTAGAACCGCTGCTCCTCCATGTTGAAAGGAGCCAGTTGAGATGGTTCGGGCATCTTGTTAGGATGCCCCCTGGACGCCTCCCCAGGGAGGTGTTTCAGGCATGTCCTGCCGGCAGGAGGCCCCCGGGTCGACCCAGGACACGCTGGAGTAAATATATCTCTGGTTTGGCCCTGGAGCGCCTTGGGATCCTGCCGGAGGAGCTGGTAGAAGTGGCTGGGGAGAAGACTGTCTGGAACTCCCTAATTGGGATGCTGCCCCCGCGACCCGGACCCGGATAAGCGGAAGAAGACGAGACGAGACGAGACAAAATTTGAAAAACGAAAAATAGACAGAGGGGAAAAAAGCCTTATTTTTTGCAATGGGCTCTATGCACGCAGCTACGTGACGTAATTTCCAGTAGAAGGTCAGGATGGACGTAAACTTTCGGTAGCCGCTGGAAGCCCATACTGTGTTTGCTAGTTTCCTTTCGGTAGCTAGTAAATATTTCTATTTTTGTAAATCTTTCTTCTTTTTTTTGAGCGTGGCCTTCTATGTCAAGCTTTTATGTGTTCATGTCCTAAACATGACATGTACACTGACAAAATATGCGTTTCAACAACATAATGACAGCAGGTCTAACCACCACTGCTGTGTGCCATTCTGTACAGTATCAACAAGATCAAATTCCCACCTCCCATCATTAGCACAGAGACCGGAAGTCTCGTACCATCCTCACGCCAAATACGGAACTGATGCGTGCACAGAGGCTATTTGCAGATTAAAACCAAAAAAGCTTTGTTCCCTCGGCGGAACCAGAAATCATCCAGTGACAGTCGGAACTCGTGGCGACTTAACTTCTTTTCAAACTCTGCAGTCAGCACCAGCACATGCACTTGTTTTTATCAATGTGATGGTGAAAGTATTGAACATGTGTTTGTTGATTGTTCAAAGGTACCCTAGCTATATTTTGGTCTGATTTACAAAGTTGTATTTTTAGAAAAATTTGCAAAAATGTAATATTATTAAACTTCAAATACTTCTTATTTTTAAAAACTCTAATTTCACTTCTGAAGAAATGTTTTTATTAACTTTTTAATTTTAGCAAAATACTATATTCACAAAATGAAGTGGGGTGAAAAACGCTCTTCCTTTTACACCTTTAAAGAATCTGATCTAAAAATGTATATTGCCTCTATTAAAAGTCTTAATTTATTTAATTTAAAAAATTGATAAAACAATTAGTTTTTCAAACGTTTTCTTTGACTGAATAGACAGAACCCATCATCTTTGTCTTATTTTGTCTTGTGTGCTTTGATTTATTGTTGTTCTTTTGGTTTTTTCATGACAAAAAGTTGGATGTACATTTTCAACCATGTATTATTATATGCCAGTTTGTTTTGATTGTTGAGATTTGTGGTTGTAATGAAACAACCTGTTCAATAAAAAATAAACAAAAAACAAACACACATGCACTTAGAAAACAGCAAAGACATGGACATGTTTGTGTTATTCAGAGGGAGTTGACGCATCACACTGAGAGTTGCGTCTTCTCAAATTGTTCTCTATGCAGAACCTTCTGACACTCATTATAGAGTGATGTGGAGCTCCATGGCGGCGCAAAGCATCGCTGATTTCAGCGTGGGGTTTGACATCTTCAAAGAGCCGCGTATCAAGTTTGTGAAGGGCTCCAGTGCAGCCGTTGTTGCAAAGTTTTTGCACTTTAGCTCAAAACAATTCAACGCCCGGTGTTGCAAAAAATTAGAAACCGCTGTCAAACAATTCTACTACTTCACTTCACAAATTAAAACAATTACCGGATTTTGCATTTTAGGTTAAAAAAGGTAAGGTAACAATCCATCACTGTGGTTTTTGTCTTTGTTAAAGGCATACTCAGTAGCCAGGTAAACAATGTAGCTTTTAACGTTTTTTTTTAAAGCCTCTTAACAACGTTCCAACATAGTATAGCCATAAATATATTGTGGAGATTTAAAAAACCCCGAAAGAAATCAATAAAATAGTTGTCTCGCAGTTCTCTAAAAACTTCAGCCAATCCTATTGTTAGGTCCGAACGATAGGATTGGACAATCCAGCTGTCTGTCTGCCGCATTTCCATGCTGCTTGGATTCACCAATAATCCGCCCGGACACATTTTCCGTCTGAACATCCCAGAAGTGAAAGGAGGACAGAATTAGCCGGTGGTCAGTGCTTTCATTTTAAGATAAAAATACCAGAGTCCCCCCCAAAAACACCTTTTCAGCTAGCAGAAAACTAAAATCGTTTGGAGGTGAAAAGAGGAAAAGCTGGGGGAACGTTTCTACGGCTGAAGTTTTAGACAAAACGGGGTCCCATGTCCGCGGGAAGGCTGGCGTACCGTTTATACCTGACGGGAGGGGTGAGTGCTCTGAGTCGTGTTTCTGTAAACTAGCTAGCAAGACCCAGCTTGTTTACCTGGCTACTGAGTATGCCTTTAAATCTTACGTTTTTACTTTTGGCTTTCAAAAACTGAAAAACCAAAAAACTATGCGGTTTATTGTTATTTCTGATTTTATTTTGAAACGGAAAAACCAAAGAACAAACCATACACGGATTGGTCCAGGGCCCTTTAACTTAAGCATTCTTGAGTAATAAATCTCCACATGTCCAATTGGTGTTTGAAAGTCAAACTGATAGAAATAATGCTGTTTATTTAAAAATCTATGTATAAATAAGTAGTTTTGGCTATATCACTGAAGAGTCACTGATGAGAAAACGTAACAACTGTAGAAAACACTTTTAAGAGTCAAGTTTGTTTACTTTTTTGCTTCATTAGTTTAGAAAAATGCTCAAGTCACAGGATGGCACTTGAGCCAGCACAATCTACTGAAAAGGGCTGTGATATGTAGCTAAAAGCTTCCAGGAAGACGCCAGTCATTTTGGGGTTTAATCTTATTACTTCAAATCTTTCTGAAGATCCAAGGACTAAAACTCCCCAATCAATTTGAGAGAGAACAGATTGTTGTAAAAATTTCAGCAAACAGATGCTCCTTTCATTAATCCATCTGTTTCCCACATGTAATGGTCATCACTTTTAATCAAAAGAGAAGACATTTGGCTGCTGATCTGAGAGCAGCTCTGTTTGAAACTACTTTTGTGGCATCGCCATGACACTAAACTGATGTACCACCGCTGTCATGGACTCATTACTGGAACAGAGCAGAAACGCATGATGTGAACTATGTTTGTTTTTTTACTTTGCTTCAAGGTTTTATCAGAAAGCTATATATTTTTTAATCTCTCACCAAACAGAAACACAAACATACAGCACTATCAATTTTGGGAAACTGTGCACCAAAAAGTCAATAAGAGTACCTACAAAATGTTTTTTTTATTTTTCCTTCAGACTAGGGCCCACAATGAGAAGTACGAGGAGTCTAGAGGTTTATTTGTTGCACACAACAAACTCTTAAAGGTAAAGAAAAAAGAAAAAGAAGAAATAAAACGCTTCAGTCCAGGGACCATTTTTCTTCACGCTTACATGTTTATATATACGACATATAAACACACGTGTAATATCTCATTTTTTCAGCCCCTGCCAACACATTCATCACTGAAAATATTTTTCCATTTTCTCCTCTTTTCTTTTTTTTGTCGCTGTCAGTCACAAACCCTAAAAAAAGAACAATGTAAATGGAAAGTTCACCCGTCATCTCCGCCCATCTATCCATCTTTCAGTAAGAGCTGCCATGCATCCACGGTCTCGTTTGTGCCAACAGGAATCAGACTCAACACTGCCCCCCTCCCTCGCCCCCAACCCAATGGTATTTCTGCCAAAATGTCCAAGCGTCACATGTTGAATCAGCGCCATATGCAGCCACGCACAACTCTAATGTATACACACACACCAACACACTACAGGCCAGTTACAAAGCACCGGGCTCCTGTGTGAGGTGCACTCTGCCAAATGAGGGAAACAAGAGTGTGTGTGTTTACTGTGTGTGCCTGTTGAAGGTTAATGGACAGTTTAGTGGAGGTCAGTCACACGAGAACTTCATTACTGCTCAACAAGGCAACACAAACACAGATTTAAAGGACATGAACGGGGGAAACATACACTGATATTAAGTATTACCAGAATTAGCTGCTTACAGTGTGAAGATGTGCAATACATCTTAGGATATACATTTTAAAAAAATGTTTATAATTTTAAAATCCTGCAATAATGATCACAAACTAAAAATGTATTAGTTTTTTGTTGTTGTTCACTGTTTAAAAGTTGCATGATTAAAAGCATTGATGTGGCCTATTTGATAATGACTTTTTCGAGCAACATTGGTGTTTGTGAGGGGCCAAATAAGGCCTGACGTCCATAAGGATTTCCTTCATTTGACCAAAAAACAATACAGAACACTTTTGACAAAAAAAACATCTAAATATTTCTTTGAGTTTTTCCGAGATTAAAGGTTGTCCTAATAAACAAACAGACAAAAGACGGTTGTCTTAAAGGGATACTCCACCGCCAAGTTATTTTTTGTCTATTGCCATTTTCCTCAGAGTTAGATAAGTGGGCAAAAACTATTTGTAAGCAGCCCAGCCGTTTTACTGATCCGGCTGTACTCTTTTTGCTTTAGCTTTGCGTCAAACACTGTAAGTGAATGGTACCAGATAGCATTGCCAGAAAAAACGTCCATAAAACTCACTAAATAGTGATAATAATTCGGCCTAGTGACCTCAGTAACCATATCAACTGCAAGGGAAAATAAAAAGTAACACGAAGGAATTACATGTACTATTTTTAACTCGGGACTACTTTTATGACAAAGAGCAGCTGTAACCCTCCGCTGAACAGCGCAGCTCCGGTGAACAGCGCAAGGACATGACGCACGGCCCCAAAGACACCTACTTCCGTAAACACAAACCGTGTGTTTGTGTGCCATTGAGTGAGTTTTATGGACATTTTTTCTGGCAATGCTATCTGGTACCATTCACTTACAGTGTTTGATGCTAAGCTAAAGCAAAAAGAGTACTGCCGGATCAGTAAAACGGCTGGGCTGCTTACAAATAGTTTTTGCCCACTTATCTAACTCTGAGGAATATGGCAATAGACAAAAAATAACTTGGCGGTGGAGTATCGCTTTAAAACAGAAGACTAAAGAATTGATGCTTAATTAGCTGTTAAAATGTGAGTTTAGCAGCACAGCGGTAAGAAAATTATGTATCAAAAATACAAAACAAAAATAGACCTCTGAAATATGCCTGAAGAAATTTTCCTACAAAAAAATCCAATAACCTAAAAACAAGCAGTAAATTTTAACTATGTTGTGCAAACTAAAGATATTCTTATGTTGTGCATCTTTGCACATGATGTGATGCTGTGTATGACAGACACAGGTTGCTTACTGCGCAAAGTTTCAATAAAGTTTTGAATTTTCACACTTTTTTTATTCAATATAAAAAAAATCTGGAAAATAGGATAAAATAAAATATGAAAAAAATTTAACTACAAATGCTTTTATTTTGAAAAGTATCATTTTTTTAAATGGTTGAGTTTGCATATGGTCCAAATTCGACCGGCTTTCCCAACTATAAAAAAGTCCACACAGTCTTCATCTAATAATTTTTCTCTGCAATAATCTGCCTTCCTTCCCAATGACACTCACTCTAAAAGTAAACAAAAAAAGATGGAATCCATTTGGGGAATTTTAACTGAAATTGTTCAATTTAGTAAGTCTTTCAACTAGATTGATTTCTACTTTGCAGGAAAAAATCTTCCTGAAAGGAGATGGTGATCTATCTACTGTGAGAGAAACTAAAACTAATTAAAACAACTTTTCCTCGAGTGTTTCTACGTCTGCATTTTTAAAGAAATTGTCAAATCTGGTAGCAGCAATTCACTGCCGTCTCTCAGCTGTGTCCATTAAAGTTTTCATTCACTTGGATTCCAGATGTTCAATTCTGCTGATTTAGGCTTTACAACTTATACTCAATGCAATAATCCCATTTTTATTGGTAACAATCACTCCAAAAAAAAAACAAGTATTTCGTGGAAAGCAGCAAAAATAGTTGTTTCGACTAAAATTTACTACTCAAAATGACATATCCTCACAGAAATACAAACCTATTCAGACACAAAAGAAGCATATTTTATTTCCTGGCCTTGAATCTCTTTATAAAGTGCTCAGGTCTCAGAATTCAGTAACAAAAGTGTAAAGGATGCATTTATTTCTAAAATGATATAAACCAAAAGAGATTTGTCATAACCGCATCAAATGAAAACACTGGACTGTTCTCTATTTTTCAGGCGACGTAATTATGTGTACTGTTGTAACTATTTCAGGTAATAATCTTGGAATCTGTCGGAGCTGCCGCTGCGCTCTGATAGATTCATTTAGCCCTTTAGACTTATCAATATTTCCACAGGTTTTTTTTCTTCTCACACCACTTCACATTTAACAGCCACACTCCATTAGCAAATGAACATTTTGCCACAGGCTGACATTCTTTTGCAAAGCAGAAAAGACATTTAATTTCTTCCTCTCTCCTTCGGGCTCGGACGCCGTGTGCTCTTTAAACAAATGAAATAAGAAGGCATTATTTCTGGAATAATAGGAAGTTTACGGTAGCGTGTTTGTTGGGCTGCGGGCAACCTATCGAGACTTTCCCTTTTTTTTTACTTTTTAATAATGAAAGGAGGTAAGGGGAGCTTCCCAGAGAGCTTAAAAACTACTCTTTGTCTGGTTTCAAGATTTTGTTTGCCTGCTTTTTCACTTCCACACCAGCTAAAAACAGTGGCAAGTGGAGGTAAATGAAAAGCATTGGAGGGGAAATCACTAAACTCTGACCACAGTGAGAAAACTCCATTTTGGTGTTTGTCAGGTAATGGAGACTGCTGCTCAAGAATGCCTTGCTAACGGGGAAAAAAATCCAATAAGTTGGTGTGCACTAGTGAACAGGAGACTGACACGAGGGATGCCACGGGAGAGGACTTTTATTAGGTGCATCAGCCAACTTGATTGAGCACAGTTACACAACGTTCACAACACTATGTGCTGGGGATTCAGGGGAGTGGGGGGTCTATTTGACTGCTAAATATACATTTTGACTGCAGTTTGCATATAGGATTAATTTAAATATTTTGCAATATCAATAAATTTGCGCAAAAATAAATTTTGTCTTCAAAACTTGAAAATCTACTGAAAACCTTGAAGGTAGAGCAGAAAAAATAGATATGACGATCAGAGTACATAAACTTTAAAAGTCAAAATTCATCTATATGTTCAATTTCATTCATGGCTTTCAGTGTTTTCAAAAGTAACAATAAATACTAATAATTAGGGATGTAGGGGTTGAACGACTTGCTATTTTTACAAGTCGACTACCAAGTAATAATAGTCGCGTCGACTTCGACTAATCGCTGATGACGTCATACATACGGCGTTTACAGGACAGCTTTATAAAACTTGACAGGCTTTATTGCAAAAATGTATTTTAATGCTGACAACAAACGGCTCAGAGAGAGCAGTTGTTTTAGGCAGCACTTTGGTTTTAATATCAAGTCTTTAGACTAACATGCTGATTAGTTTTAGTCACATTTTAGTCATGTTTATATGCAAAACTGTTTAAATCTGACTAAAACTACAGTTAAGTCACTTTAGTCAGTTTTAGTTTTAGTTAAGATTGTGGTCTGTTGTTCGGCCATAATCATAACAAAGACATTCGCTATTTAATGAATAAAATCACTCAAAGCTTGAAAGCCGAGCCATTAGCTCGTTAGCTTAGCCGTTAGCACATCGGAGGTTTGAATAGTGCCGCATTTTTAGTAAAACAAGAGATAAAGAAAGCAAAGACTCACCATTAAGTTGATTAAATAAGGACAATCGATTGGCAAGGGCATCAAAAGCTGCCAAGAAGTATTCTTTGAGTAAATATCCATTTTAATAGCGCAGCACCAGACCGGAACTCAAAGGAAATGGAACGAAACCCCTTCAAAATAAAAGTTCACGTGATCAGCGAAGAGTCGACCTTTGGTTTAAAAGTCACTACAGCCCACAAAAGTCGACTTGTCGACTAGTTCGTGCAACCCCTATAGGGATGCAACAAAATTTTGACCCCTGAAAATGTTAGACCGAAAGTGACACAAAAGTGCATTTTCGGTTTTTGGCCAAAACGCTCAAATCACCGAAACAACACGGTCAAAATGTGTGGTGTCACAAGAAAATAGCGCAGCCAGAACACGAGAAAAGAATAAGAGGCCTAGGTTTCCTCAATTTCAGTTTTCTGTTTAGGCCAAGAATTTTCATTTCGGTGCATCTCTACTAATAATTCCTTGAAGAAATATAACTTGTCTAGTAAGGTGACCATATTTTGATTTTCGAAAAAGAGGACACTTGGTTCTTTTGTGAAACAATTTGATACTGTTTAGTTAAGTAGTTCTAATTCAACTGTTACTAGTCACAGTAGACAATGTCTACCATATTTTGTGCCAGTTTTAAATGAATAAATAAGGTTGAGAAACAATTATTTTAAGCCATTCTGGTCAAATTTTGAGAATAACATGCATGGTCTCACACGATATTGTGCGTAATCTGCTGGCACTCAAACTATGTGTTACTTGTGAATGATTCCCTAGCTACTATCACGCCGCTGTGCAGCTTCATATCTCTAAAACTGACTGTGTTATAGCCTTTTATAGCCTTTTATGTGTTTGCTATAACTACTATAACCTGTGGTTGTAAATTTGATTTGGTATTGAATCAAAAGGTAATTGGTTGTAGATTTAAATCCAATGAAGACATTCTGAGAGGTTCATTAAAGTCTAGTAGTTTACATAAGGAAGCAGCTAACAAACTGACATCTCAAAAACTCAAATAATACCTAAGCTGTGACCCAACATTCCACTGTTTATTTCTACAAATGATGAGGAACTGGGATCTGATCACAAACAAAACTGTGATGGTCAGATGTTACACCTTTGACAAATTAAGCACTTTCAAGGTAAGTTTTCAAGATTTCCCTGCTCCTCACAGTGGAAACACATTTCATTTTAATCACTTTTCAGAACTTATTTTTAACCCAAAGTTTCATTCATTTAAAAGTAAAATTCCAAATAAATGGTTTTGTGTAACAACGTGTGTAACTCTAAAAAAACAAAACCAATTGTGCAATACAATGGTTGAACAGCTTCATATAAGACAGGCATGTCCAAAGTGCGGACCTCTGAGTAATTTTCTGTGGCCCCTCAACTGCATTTCCAAAATGTTAGAATTTAGTCCTTTTTTTAAAATGTTGTCTTTTTAAACGTAAATGTTTCAGTTCAATCTGAAGTATTAGTTTTTCATTATCCAGGTTTATTCTTTTAATTACATTTTCTGGTAAATAGAACCACAAACACTCTTACTAAACAGCAGGCGTGAACTTCTTTCATAAAATCTGGCTAAATCCAGCAGCTTTACTGAAGAACAACTAGGTAAGTAAGTAAGTAAGTAAAGTTTATTTATATAGCGCCTTTCACAACAAGGGACCCAGATCCCATTCTTGTTGCTAAAAACATACTAGAATTTATTTTCAAGAAACTATAAAACAATTAACCAATCAAATCCAGGAAATGTGATGCTTTTCTTTTACTGAAGCAAACAAATGAGTCCCTTTTATGTCTATTTTTGAGCAATACTAAATCAGAAAATCACTCTTAAACCATTTTTGCATTTTTAAAATACAAAAATGAAATTTATTTGGCCCCCGAGGACTTTAAACTTGGAGATTTCGGCCCCTGTCTTGAAAAGTTTGGACACCCCTGATATAAGAGCTGAAATCTGATTTAATCACATAAACATTCTCAGTCACTAATGCTTCAATACAGCCTCAAAAAGAAAAAAAATGCAGGCCCCAAAACCCTGTCATGCCATATATGCCTGTGTTTGGAGAAGGATTTCCTCCAAACACAAAGATCACAATGCACTTCAAACCTCAAAACACCCTCAAACAAAACCGCTAAGGATAAAGCAAACAAGCACAAGCTGAGCTGGGTCCAGAGCAGTGAGCAGTGCTCAGACCTTTAACGGGGAAAACTAAAGCACTTCACAAATCCTCGGTTCAAGACTCAGCAGTCCACCTCAAGAACAAGGAGAACTCTAGGTCCACAACCTGGATGAAGATAATGGGTGGTTTTAAACATCAGTAAATTAATTCATCTGCAGAAGGCTCAATAGCAAAAAAAAAACAGCATTAAATAGAGGAGTCTGTATAAATTGTCACAATAAATCATCATACTTCTTCCAAAGAACACACAATCTAGTAATTTGGACCTCAACTTGGAAATAGGAGTTTTTTTTTAATCTAGGCAGTGCAAAAGAGTAAGATGCTACTACTTGATTTTAATAGTTGATATGTAATGTAATACGTTCACAGTAACAATTAGCCAAACTGTAATTATGTTTATCTGCTGCAGTTGCATCACTTTTCCTTCCCTTAGAGCAAAAATTCTAACACAGCCAGATAAACTTGAAGAGGTGAAATCATAGTTTTGTTTACGTTTCCGACAAAAGTTTATTTTTCCACTAAAATTCTCTTAATTTTAAAGCAACTAAAGTGACAGTATGAGCACAAAGTCCACTGCAGCATCTGCAGCAATGCTATACTTACATTTGTGCATATTTTAGGACTGGGCAATATTTCAAATATAAATATATCACAACTACTAGGTATACATTTTAACAGCTAATTTTCAGCCATGTACGTCTAAAAATCTGGAGTCTTGTTTTGTTTTGTTTTTTTCTGTGTACCTCTAATGTCTAATCGACAGGTGGACTGGGGCAGCATCTAAGTGATGGGGATTACGGTAGGTGGCGTGACGTTATGGTTAACCGGTTATTGACCGTTAAAAGCTTCAATAGCCGGTTAAACAAAATCTTGGAAACGTGTATCCCTACTCAGAGCTCACACTGCTTCCCATCAAGAAAACTCCAGAAGACTTATCCTCCCCTACCAACTGGTACCGGTGCAGGTAAGGACCATACGAATCGTTGACGACATTCAAAGCAAGCAGAGTCTCTAGAAACTGAAAGAAATTTTCTGACCAGAGCAATAGCCAGATCGGGAGAAAAACTGCTGCCTAACAGTGACAAACTAGCAGCTAATTTTCTGGTTTTAAGAACAACTCTTACTCAAAAAGAGTCTTACTAATTAAGACTTCACAATTTCAACCCGAATCCAGACAGATTCGATGGGTCGGGATGAATATTGAGTAAGGTTTGTTGTTTTGCATCTTAATGAAATAAGGGTTAGTGACTCATTGTCTGCGAGTGACCACCACATTACGCTATAGCGTTGAGCTAATTCATCCAGAGGCTGCAGGCAGATTTTACAATATTGAGAAATACATTAAATCTAGTGATAAAACCCCAATTTATCACAACTAGCCCTTGTTAATCCAAAGGTTGGGGTTTAATCCCCAGCATTCTTGGTCATATAATAAAAAAAAAAATCAATAAGCAATACACTGAACTCTGTAAAACCCAATGTGTGTGGGTATACAAGCTCGTGCACTTTTAATAATGTGTGAGTGGTTAACAAAACTAAAAAAAAGACAAGATAAGTGCCGTCAATTTGCTATTTACATCCTGTACATTCATCGAAACACAAAGACAAAATTGAACACAAACATGTGCAAACCTATAATGAGGTGTTATGCACGGTATATTAGCTCCCACCCAGACACACACACACACACCGATACACATACTGAAACAAACATACACAACCAGTGTTCTGACCATGCCCTGTGCCCGACTGCGCTGCAGCCACTGCTTTGTGACTTCATACAGTGTTATGAGCCTCGACTTCAGCAGCACGCCAAACAAAAAGCGGCCGTTAATAGCTAAAGAGCCACTTGGTCACCTCCCACCACCAAAAGGCACACACACATACACACACACACCTTTAATGACATCTTTTCTGCGGCACATTAGCTATTGTGCTGTAATTAATGGGAGAGTCATGGCGTTCAAAAAGCCAGACTTCTCTCTGCAGACTTAGAGCTGTACACCAAAACAATGGCTTAATGAGTAAACACACCGTGCGTCTCATGAATAAATTATTTGTGCCTCACAATTAATTTTCCCTATTGAAGTCTGGAAGAGGGAGGAAAAAAAACAGTTACTGGTCTTCATAAATCAAAAAAGGGAGGGGGAGGGGAGAAAGAACATGACAGCAACTTTGTTTCTGAGATCAACTGCAATGTGTTTATTATTTCTAAGTTTCTATTTGTGTTTGCGCTAGTGAGGGTTCTTAATGAATCTGTGCTTTACTTCCAGGCAGGGTTTTGTCCTAAAATGTGTCAAAAGGACATTTGTCACTGTTATAATTAGTTTGAAGGGTTTTTTTTTTAACCTAATTAGGTGTACAGTATATATATATTGTGTGTGTATATATTTATATATTCAGAACACTTACTGAGAGAAGCTTCCACGTTATGGGTCGAACCTGTCGTGGGATTCCAGACCAGCTGAGTTTCCGAAGTTCCTCTGTAAGAACAAAAATACATTTCTTCAACCATCAATGACAGAAAACACCCTACCGGGTAGCTTCAGGCGGTCTAAGTACCTACAGAGAAGACAGCAAGGGTCATCATTTAGGGTAATGTTAGGAAACAGGAGTCGGACAGATATAGCTAAGGTTAGGAGGGGATGCAAAATCAGGTTTGTGGATCCAAAAACGGTTGCTTTCTCTACCTTGTGCAACCTGAGAGATCAAATAAACGATTTTCAATCATACTGCGAATTAAAATAACATCAAAGAAGGGGCCAAAAAAAGCCTTTAATCACGTACCTAAATCAAAGTACCCACTAAATGTATTTAATACCACGTTAAAGATCATTTCTACATTTAAAAAGTGCTCTTAAATATCATCCTCCATGATAGGCCATTTCTCTGAGTGTTAGATTAGTCAACCAACTAACCGACCATATCCCCCACTGTCCAAACTTCCATTCCTGTCCATCTTCTCTGGTACTGAAAATATATGATGGCTTAGAAGTGGACTATTAACTACATTTTCCCCAGGCTGGATGGGAGCGCCTGCAGGCTATATTGCAAAATGAACCTGACTGAAAGGTGCAAATTAAACTTTTAAATGGGTGGAGAGTAATCCCTTTTGGGCACACGAAGACCCAGGAAATATGGCTCAATGCAAGGAGTTAGCCAGAAAATACATATTCTCTCCAACACACACACACACACACACAGTGACAGTACATGATGGGGGGCTGTGTAGGAGGGGAATAAACTACTTTGCCTAGTGTTTTTAGCATGCTGTGTTTCTATTTCCTGTAGCTTTCAGTGAACACGACTTTAAAACGACACTACAAAGAAGATGTATGATCCAATTTCTCTGCACCAAAAGAGGTCGTGTTACTGAAGCTTTTGTCTGTAGCAGCAGCGCTTCTGGAAATGTTTTTGGTTCAGAACTCAAAGTTAGTCGTTGTAAAGTCTCCACCTATTATAGGAAAGTAATAAAAGATTGTAGATCCCAAAGAATTAGCAGGATTTCTTGCTTGTTTTTTTGGTGCTACCTTGCTTTTATTATGTAACATGCTATTTTTTTCTCTGTTTATTCCATGTGTTCTGGTCACGTGTAGGTTAACGGCACAGTGATGCATGCTGGGTGAGAGAAGTTTGTAGCCTAGTATACTAGACCATCAGTTCTGCTCTGCAGAAATTGGGTCTAGCCACGCTCATTGGAACCTCTGCAGCCCACTGATTGGTCCAGTCAGTCTGGTACCGGGCCAATCACAACGCCTAAATGGGTTGGAGGGTGGGATTAGCCGATGACGTCAGCGCTCCGGCTGAATTTAAACAACATGGCGGCAGCTCGGGAACTGCATTCGTTTATTATGAACTTTGGACGATTTAGATTTGGGCTTTTCTCTAAGACGTGAACAGATAGAGGCACTAAAGTCTTTTATTTTGAAAGAGGATTTATTGGCCGCTTTGCCAACGGGACACGGTAAAAGTTTAATCTACCAGCTGTTTCCAGTTGTTGCTAAATGGCTCTAGCGCTATCCAATAGCATGTGAAGACGGTTTGATTGATAACTGTTGGTCCCGCCCCTATGAATGAGTCATTTCAGTGGACCGTGGCCAGACTATATATCTACATATATAGTCTGGTTTACCAGGCTAAGAATTTTGCATAATCACGCAAAATCAGAGGTTCTTAAACTTGATGTTCAAAGGTCCAAATTTGACTTCTCAAGAAGTTCAAAGGTCCTGAACAACTAGTGATATAAGAATGATTTAAATTTGCTTACAACTCACAACCAAAACAATGGTTTGCTTGTGAAGCTCCTCTCACAGCAACATTTTCTAAGAAAACTCAACTTGAACTTCATTAACATTTACTTCGCATTACACTTGGGCGGTATTATGGTAATACCGTATACAGCAGGTGTTTAAAAGTAGCAATGGTATCAGTTTCAATACCGTCATGAAAAAAATGCACGGTCAGGGCTGGACTGCTGGTGGGCCGATAGTAACTTTGGGTCGGTCCGGATCGGCCGTACAGTCCAATCGCACAGCCCTCGATCTGAGCGGCTCGTTTTAATCAGCACTTCCTGTTGCAATGCGAGCCTGTACAGCCACGGGTGTGTTGGCACATATTTACAGCACTTGAGTCAACAGTGGGAATACACGACCCAACCCCACCCCAAAATGTAGTCATCTGCCCAAACTGAGCATCAGCTGTAAGTGCTCATGGTGGGAGCCATGACAGAAAATGTCCAAGCCAAATTATTGTCCCAGTCCAACCCTGGACACAGTAATACTGTACACCATGGTAAATTGAGGAGAAAGTTTGACGTAACAATATTGGAATACTGTCCAAGCTTATGTCTCATGTTATGAAATTTAGAAAAGATTTTAAAAATATGAGTTAAAAAGGTCAATTACAAATAAAAAGATAAACTGAAGTTCTATGTGTTTAGTTCTTTTTTTCTATTAGGGCATTAAATTGTTCTTAAACTATAGTAATAAGGTTTTTTAAATAGTAAAAGCTGATTGTAAATTGAGGAATGTTATGTAGTAGGATTATACAAGTTTACACATCTAGTACTACTACTATTTCTTCTTGAATGGGTTAGAAAGAAATGAAGCATGAAATGTTCATTTTCTATTTATTATTATTTTTAAATGTTTGAAATAAATAAATGAAATCCCCACTGAAAAGAAAAATGATGCATCTGTATTTTATACCTAGATTGCATCCACTTAAAGCTGTTCAACCAACATTCTTATTGTTGGCATGCATTGAACCAGGACATCATTTCTGATAGCAACCTTACTTTAGTGTTAATAACTCAAACTTTCATACAGAGATGTACTCTTAACTGCCCCCTGAAGGAAGTAAAACCAACGAGGACCAAAGAACTTAAAATACTGAAGATCTTTGATTATGGGTATTCTAGCAGTATTTCCTAAGAGCAGGAGACTCCTGGATGGGTTTGTGCTAACATTAACTCATCTATTATTCACGGATAAGTCTCCCTCTGCCCTTGCCCTGCAAATATAAAACACCCATTAACATTCAACAAGACAAGTTGCCACAGCAAAGCTGAGGCGACAGTAAAGACGCAATGGAAATGTCTTCACTTGTAATTGCTTACTTACTTACTTACTGACTTGCAAATGAAATGGAACTGTCCTAATATACCTTCTAAAAAAAAAAAAAAAAAAAAAGATGGGGAAGATTAAAAAAAAACACAAATGTATCTAATGAAGCTAGATTCCCCCAACTCGTATTCAGAGCACTGGCTGGAAATTGATAAGGCCTTGGTACAGAGTGAACAGTATTGATTAGTGCTGCCAAATGACTCTGCCTTGCCTGTTCTTCAAGGCAAATGCAATGTAGACCCAGTGACAGATAACAGAATAGGAAACAGCAATGGGCTAACTCCATTGGCTAAATTGAGTGAAACGCATTAGAGCTTGTTCAACTGATGAGGGTACCTATTTGTTCTCTATAGTTCCTGTGCATCTTCCACTTAAAATTTTTCCCCTTACCTTGTCCCAAGTGACTTTAATTATATAGAAATTCAATACAGTGATCCAGTACACAGTATGGCTCTGTTAAATCAGAGCAGTCAGAGCTCCACAGACTGGGAAGGTTTCAATTACCCCAAGGCCATCTTTAAAGCAGCAAGTCACATTTAAAAACATAAGATTCAGGAAAAACACACAAACATGACTGAGACCACAAACAAACGCTGCTTTGTTTGCTCCCTTTCTATCCCTCAGGTCTTCTATAATGAGAAATCATTGTATGCAGGTAGGGAATATATTGGGAACATGGAAAACACTAATGGCTAACATGTCTAAATTAGGAACAGTTATAGGATATGGTTTCTGGTTTTGTTGAGGTCTCATGGTTTTGGTGACTGTGTTCTTTTTATAGTGGATTTTGCCTTTGATGTTTCCTGATAGGGTTGGGCGATGTGTAATTTTTTTCCAATCGTCCATCGCCAGTCCAAAAATCGACAATGGTCGATTTATTCGCGCAGGTGATATGTTGACATATTTGCGGGCGGAGCAATGTAAACACACACTAATGGATTTGCCAAATTAGAACTCAGAAGTCCCAAAATTGAGGAAACTGTTGTAAAAAAACACAGTGTCGCCTGTTTGGGGCTACTTTGGCTTTAAACAGTCGTATAGAGGCAGCAAAGATCTCCAACATCGAGTGTTTACCCTTCTGCTGTGTGCTAACTAAGCTAACACAGAGCTAGCAGCTAGCCGCTGCTGCTCCATCACCAAAATCGCTCAAAAAGACTTCAAACTGCAGCGGAGATTTATTTTATGGAAGCGACGTTCACTGAAGGGTTTTTTATTCGTATTTCAGTTTTAGTTTCTTTCTTTTTTTGTCGTTTATCATACTTAGCTGAAGACAGTTGAACACCAGATCGGTGTTATGACTCGCTAAATATTCCTAGCACCGGTAGCTGACGCGTAAACATGGATTAACTGGGAAAAAGCCAGTCTCTGATGGTTTCCTCCCCACCACACCATAGATATTATTTAGACACATTTATTTTCTTAACACAAGCTGCTGCCGTTCTCTGTCTGTCTGCTACGGAGGGAGTAAATTCACCGCTGCTCTGCCAGCTCTCGGGGGAGGAGGAGGAAAAAGGAAGCGGCTGCTTGCAGCTGGGAGGAGTTTGTGTGTAACGTTTAAAAAGAGCATTATTTATTATTTTTACGTGGGCTGCGTCCTTTGACTTCAACCAAATGTTGTTAATAATTAAGAAATTAATTTATAGTGGGACGAATAAATCGTTCTTGAAAAACAGGAGGCGATTGGCTGAGCCCATCGCCAATAGTCGATACATTCGTCTGATCGCCCAACCCTATTTCCTGATTTCATACTCTATGTTCTCTGATCAAGTTTCTGGGATACTCATCTTGCTTCTGTCAGAATTTATCTTAATTTCCTTCTAGGTTTGTATAAGTTGAGCTCTGAGTTCATGTTAATCAAAACCAATCAACTCATCTTCATTATGTTTAGTTTCTCTGTTGTGTTCTATACCATTCGATTTGGTTAAATACCAGAATTAGTGTCCAAGACTCGTCAGCGCACTTGTACAATCATCACTGTATTGTTGCGTTGCATCAATTATTTCTTTGTTTTCAGTTCTTTCAGTTTAACCAAGTTTGAGTGACACAACTTTATTCAATACTACAAATTATTAAATTCCAAAGGTGAAACACTTGGACAACAAATTCACACAACTAGACTGGAATAACATAAAAAAAGATTTAATTCAGAATTAATTGTCCTGGTCAAGTTTAAAGTTTTGAGGGGTTGACTTTTGGAATAATTGTCAATCCTTAGCCACAGTGTTCACAGGTTTTTACCTTAATTGGTCTAAAAATAAGTGATGCATGCCCAACAACATGGGAATGCTGGGTAAATGAAGTGCCCCAGGGTACAAATACATCCCAACCAAACGCACGTGGCATTACTACACAAGCGATGCCTGGTGCTTTTCATTCTCTTGATTTAAAGGCAAACAGATGATAACTAGAAGCCACACTGACAATCTAATTTAAGAAGATGCTCAAATTTGCTCCATAAATTATAAGATTTGCTGGTAATTTAAATTATTTTAGCGGAAAAAAACTTGCTGAGACGGTCTGAAAAGTTAAAGCAAGAGATGGATACACTCTGGTGCCAACACATAAAACATCGATACTGCAGTGGAGATATGTAGGAACCATTTGAAGCAGACTTTAGGGATGAAAATGCTATCCTGAGTATACCATCACATTTATTATGCTCCTTACAGCGAGTCAGGGATAGCTCTCTTCTTGCCTCACACCCTTTGAACCTTCATTTGCTCTGTCAGACAAAGAAATGAGTTCATGAATCTTGGTGGCTCAGGCCTAATTAAACTATGTTATATTTCACCTACCTGGCATTAATCTCACCAAAAGGAGTAAGGAGAAGAAGTGTGAAGAGGCATGAGGGATTAATTGGGCCAATCTTCTTGATGCTGGGGTGATTTTATTTTATTTTTTAAAGCTGCACCCTGTTGGTCATACCACTTTAAAATTAATTTATTGGTAATAACATTTTTTTGTGTTACATGATTTAATGTAAAGGTGCTCCTTGCATTGCATCCTTGCAGACAAAGATTGTAATCCTGCAGACGCTTGTCTGTCGCTCACCAGCAGAACTAGATCACAACAAAATCCAAATCACAGCTACCATGAGATGTGCTGACTGCAGACACGCAAGGCGCAAAATGAAAATTACAGGCACAAGTAGGATTAATATTTTATCAGATTTGTCCAGTTTTATTCACTTCAATTAGTCCCGAGCTAAGAGTTTTGTTTGAGGGGGAATCTGCAAACAGAGGTATGATTTGCAATTATGGACAAAAAGTAAACATCCCCTCTTTTGGTTCTAGGGATTCACACATTAGCACATGATTAAAAAATCATGTCTTTTCCAGACCATTACAATTAGGTAAATACATCAGAAGAATAACACGGGGCTTATTACATGGTGCCATTACTTATTTAGTCAGAACTAAGCTGAAACGTTGTGTGTGTCTGTTCCATAATTCAACAGTACCACACTTGTGATATTATCTTTTTATGTTTTTGTAGATCCTTTTGAAGTGGACGACATGGTAACATCAGTCCTGCTGCTGGTGGCAGAAAACAACAGAAATAAGTTAAGCATAACCAAAACAGGATCAAAACAATACGGAAATGTCCTGCTGTGAGATTGACTATTAGAACAGAAATGAGATACAAAGTGGCCATCACTGTTGTAGATGTTGTCATAGATGTCCTCTGAAGCTAACTGCAGGAGCTTATGATTGCAAGCCATTAAACGTACCGACTGGACAGAACCATTAGCAATTCTCGTCTTTACAGTGCTCACTTCATATCAAGATTCGGGTTTCTGCAGTGTTGGTTAATAGCTGAGTCTGGAAAGAACTGAAAATGTGAATCCTGCAGGCAAAGTTCATGAACAAACAGTGCACTGAGGAGACGGCTGGGCCACTTTGCCGTTGTGTACTTCACCCACATTGCATGTTTGTGGTGGTCCAAGGGTCCGGCGCCACCTGGTGTATGGTAGGGTCACCTCTGTGGCTACAATGTAGCGTACTGCCATCAGCGTATGAATGGGTGAATGACTGACTGTTATGTCAAGACCTTTGTAGACCATGACAAATGTAGCCCATTTACAATTTCAAAAATAACAAACCACAAAATATGTGGAGATACATCAGGACTATGGCAGACAGTTGGCTGTGATCTACTCTCCCCGACACCTTCAACAATTTCTTTGCATGTTTTGACTCATCCAACAGCAGAAAGTCTAGCTACTTGTTCTGCAGCTACAACGAGATCTATAATGGGTCTCATATCGCACAATGACAAAACTCACTATAGAGACTAGATCCAACACCTGACACGGTGGTGCTTAGACAACAATTTTGTCCTGAACACCAGCAAGACCAAGGGAGTCATTGTGGATTATAGGAGGTCCAGAAAGACACAACTCGCTCTTTTCCTCTAACATGAGGAGGCAGTAAAGCAGGTGGACAACATCAAGTGCCTTGGTATCCACATAACATCTGACCTGACCTGGACCTGACCTGGTCTCTGAACACATCGCACCTGGTGAAAACAGACCAGCAAAGATTCTTCTTCCTCAGGTAGTTAAAATAGGACTGGACTTCTATCTCAGCTTTTTATGAACTTCTACAGAGACACAATAGAGACCATCTTCCATCTTAGTATGACAGTGTGGTACGGTATCTGCATAACACAAGACAGAAAGACAACACGCGGGATTGTGAGAAGTCAACTCCCACATCTGGACTCTGTATACACTGAACAGATAAAGAAGAAGGTCAGACGTAAGCTGTCATTCTGTCATGTTGCTATCGCAATCCTTAAGTTTCACTTTAACTATTGGACCAACAACCTCCATTGCTGTTGCTTTTTAAGATTGTTATTTGAGCACCCCTGCTCTAAACCCTTTTGGAAATACTTTAGCTAACAATAAAAGGGTTGTTTGTAGCTCTACAAGGTTTCTTTGACCTATCACTGCAGCACAAGTGTGATGAGCATCTGAAACAAATGCTGTTGATAAGCCACCAGAAAGACCAAAGCTGCATACAGTATGTGTTTTAAGCTGCAAACTGCTATTTATGAATATGTTTTCAGATCAGAAACTAGACCCACAACTGACTAATTAAATGTACTTGTTGAGTCACTTTCTATTTGAACTGTCATTAACTTGAATAATGCTACTATTGGAATTATAGACTTTCACACAGTATTTCTCATTGTAGAATGGAGTTGAAAATTACCTTGAGCCATTTTAGATTGACGGGCAGCAATAATATAAGTTCAGTGTTGATTTTTCCTCATTGGAATTGTGTGAATACACAACATTCCAGACTAGCAAGTGACCAACACTTGTGCTTTTATAAAAGTGCTTACATTTATTGGTCAGTTCATTTGGAATTTTTGATTTTAGCATAGTCTTCGCTAAATAAATAATTACACTATAGGTAATGTTGTTCAGCTGAGCTTTATAGTAATCTAAAAACCTTGATATATCCTAAGAACCCTAAACCTTAACATTGAAATTGGGTGTACATGGGAAATATGCTTATGACATAGCCGCCACAATTTCTAGGAAACCATTTCTGAGTAAAAACACTCCATTTCCCGCAGTGGGCAGAGACGGAGAGGGCGACATGAGCATAGCTGACGTACGGGCTAAATTGCAGATGTCGTTTCATTAGTGTGAGACTTGCTCATCTCTCAGAAAACATATCTGACTCTCTGGGGCAATCTCTTGTGCATCGTAAATGAGACAGCCAAGTCCCAGCTCCACTGAAATAAATTAAAGGCATTTCGTGACATTTTGAAGATTAATCTGTTGTTTTTGCTCAGCGCGCATTTGTCACAATGTGAACGGGGGGAAAAAAGTTTCTTTTACTGTCCCGGAGGTGACGGGGGACTAGTTGTTCTGTCAGTTTTCTGTGAACTGAAGTTAACAATGCAAACAAGCCATTTCCAGCTGACAGCTTTGTCACTCTCTTTTATACAACATAATATGTTTAAGAAAATACAACCATCTTTTAATTGAAGCTGTGAAGATGTTTCTTTTAACAAGTCTCTCTAAAAACAATACAAACGGAACTCATTAAAGCTAAAACTCAATTTGCAATCAATTCACTCTACAGGCAATTTTGTCAAAGCACACATAAATGCAAGCAGAGGCACGAAAGAAGTACATTTCCCCCCACAGGGGCCAGTAAAGGATTACATTATTATATATATTCTTTAAAAATGAGTGTGATCAGTATTGTGAGGGTTTATCATGCTGATGGAAACAAACCTCAGGTGAATTGTTCTAGGGAAGTGGGGGGGAAAGACTCAACTCTGTATTCCTCATTGGCATGAAAAACACTTGTAACAACATTAATGTGCAACTCAAGGGCAACTGCTGTTAAAGTCTGTACTCAGTGACTGTACTCCATTATGCATGAACTGAGAGGGGTGCACTTTGTGTTGGCTGGAGTTTAGCTAAGGACCACAGGGAGTGATTTGGATACCATCTACCTTTTGTTCTACAAAAACAACAGCTGTTAAGTGGTGTGAACCTTCAGCGGAATAAACATTTAATGACACTTGAAACATTTAGAGGGCAAAATGTTGCCATTTATATTTGTGTTTTAATAAAACAAAATTAACAAGTGCAGATGTATAAATGTGAAAATTTAACAAGTGCATTAACATTTAGCAACAGTAGTTTTTGTAGAGAAGATAAGGCCTAAATAAGGGCTAAAGGAACTGTATCCAGTGGAGAAAGAGTCACTGTCTTATTCACCTCACTGGTCCAGATTTCCTGGACAGATACAGGCTATAGGCTTCCTACAAATAGGTTACAGGACGAGGTTTATGAAATTATTTTAAAACAACCTCATTCAAAACTTGAAAGACAAGGTTGGAAAAAACAAAACAAAAAAATTATACAAAACATGCCTTGGAGCCAAGGCAGGTTCACAAAGCAGGATTTTTAAATTGTCGGATGATTTTAAATCATAAGAGACCACATACGTGGCGAGAAATGTTTCTTTAAAAATCGCGGTGTGTGGTGTGATAACACACGAACCGATTTCAGAGACGAACATTCCCAGATCAGACGTGAAATCTCGCAGAACTTCACGAGATCAAACGTGACTTCAGAGTAAACAAACATGACAGCTTTTATTTTTATTATAAGCAATGAACTTGAGACCGTTTTTTGCTGTCAGGTATAACAAAAAATCAGAGCCGCTGTTTTGATGAGAGATTCCTTTTGTTCCGGAGTCTGTCAAGTCGCTCTCTGATTGGCTACACGTCAATCTTCACGGGCAGATTCTCGGTGGACACCACACACGCTGCGATGTCAGATCAAGACAATCCAACATGTTCGATTTCCCAGATTTGCGATCACAGCGGTCCTGACGGCATTCCGAGCGGACCAGAGCACTCTTAACCCACCACACACGAGAGGACTATCTGATAAGATTATCTTTAGAGATCAGGCGCATCTTTAAGATTGTCGGAAGAGGAGAATCGGCGCAAAAATGGGTTAAAAATCCTGCCGTGTGAACCGGCCTTTAGGCTATAAGTGGATTATGTAAGTGCATAGGACCCTACAAGCCACTAGGGGGGCAAGAAGCTGAAATTTAAAATACTGTAAAATGTAGAACACAAGAACAAAAAACCACAACGATGGGCTGTAGCTGAATTTTGGTGGCATAATTAGGTCAAACTGGTACATAACAACAAAACATAAAAACAGGCGCCACCAGACTCTCCGACAAATCATTGGTTTGTTTTTTTTTGCTGGTTTGTTGAATTTTATTCCAGACAATTCCAGTCTGATGATTTCTGTTCACCATGTGTTCAAAAAAACTGTAACAGGGCCAAACTAGTGATGAAAACGCTACATGGAAAGTTCTCTAACTCTTAACATTAGTAGTATTCTTATAAGGTTTTATTTATTCCATTGTTAATTTGTTTTTATTGTTTGCAGAGTGATTTTATGTGAGGTTTATATAGTTCTGGTTGATATTGAGCCACTTTATGTATTTTATTATTGTTTGAGGATGTGAGAGTTTGTGTTGCTGTAAAAACTTGTGTTCTTGCTTTCAAATTTTAAAGTAAAAAGTTTTTAATTATTCAATCATTATTTTTATTGACATATAGAGGAGTCTTGTTTTTTTTTTTGTACTTTCATTACTATCACAACTTAAGATGTTTAATTTTAATATGAGAGTTCATCATGACTGCAGGCATTTTGCTCATTAGGTATAATAGATTGCAGCATGTTCTTTTACACCCCACTGGATTTGGAATCACTTCCATTTGTAGTTTGGAAACCAGGGGCTCTAAAAACGCAACTTGCATGGGCCCCCCACAAAGACAGAAAGGCTATTCAACTAATAAAGATATCAAGATTTCAGCCATTGAGCAGCACCAGTGATTGGAGATCAAAATGAAAGTCAGAATTCATTATCAAGAGTAAAAAAGAAGGACACTCACATAGTTAGAAACAAATCATCACATTCTAAGGTTTGTTTGGGTTTTTTTTGGTCTTTTTATTATTAAAGACATTCTGCTTCTCGGAAACTTGCAAACTTACCATTCATCAATTAAGAACTTTGGACTTTTCAGCTTCAACTTTAAAAGTGAGAAACAAAATGTCCTCTAGAATTAAAAATATTACCAATCAACCTGTACTGGATGACTAATGGTGTAAACCCAAAGAAATACTTACCAAAAAAAAAGGTTTTATTCTAACTGAAACTGATCAAATCAAATCACTGAGGAAAAGAAATCTTTATAATCAACAATGCTATATCGAGACTGAGAAACAAGGGATTTCTATATTTAATTTTTTTTATTTCTACACTGGAGAGCAGTTTGTAAGAACCAACAAAACAAGGCTGGTAAAAATCCATTTGAGCAGCAAGATTTAGCACACTGAACAAAAAAATGCAGGGCTCATTAAAAAAAAAAAATTGCGACGCTAAATCTGCTTAAATTTGCTCTAGTCGGTTATTTTTTTAAAATGTTTAATAATAAATTTGGGTAAAAGAAATGGTGAGAAAAAGCACCAAGAGGAACTGAATTTCTAGTAAGAATCTAATTAAGATTTCGATCTTAATTATGCACAAAGTCAAGCATACCACTGGAGTGATGAATGCATCCAAAGCTGACTGAGACAAAGAATATTTTAACTTACTTACTATTTTAATCCAAGAAATATGAATAAAAAATAATAACAGTGGGAAAGGTTGTGTATCTGTGTGGCTGTAAGTGCATAGGTCAGAGTGTGTATCCACACCTTTTTCATGTCTACCTGTCTACCTGGCTGTCAATCAATCTACTTACCTACCTGTGTGCACAGTTCTGTGAAGGCAAGTAAGAAGAACAGAGGATGGCGAGAAAGGGAGGAAGTGCTGTCAGTCAGTGCTGCCTGAGCAGGAAGCTGATGGGAGCACGAGGGAAGACGGTTGGCAGGCCGAAGCCATGCACTATTCAAGCATCATTCATATGGAGCGCGACTACTGGGGCAAAACAACACATGGCACGCTACAACACACACATTTATGCATGAGGACACCACACACACACTTGCAAAAAAAATTGTGCAACGGGTGCTTTCTGATCTCGTCCAAACACAAGTGGCAGGTAGGTGTTCACATAAGAAAAATCACTGGCTGAACATCATATAGGATGTATAGAAATAAAGCTGTGACACCTAACAAAAAAAAAAAAGAGAGAGAAAGAGGAGTCTAGAATCTGAAATGATCATACTGGTTATTAAAATGATGGTCGGGTTTGATCCAGAGAACTAAACTAAGCAAGGAACAGACGCTTTGTTTCTCAGGACAAAATCCTGAACCCATTCCGCCACTGAGGTCAGAAAAGCAATACATTCAGGACAGACACCTTTATCATGAAGTTTATTAAAAAGTTAAGCCCCCATCCAATAAACCTTGAAGGCTTTGTGAGAGTCCTGAATGGTCCAACTCATCTAAAGGACAAAGCGATAGCACCGGGGAGCAGACAGCTCATAAACTAATGGGACTCTTGTAAAAAGATACTCCCTCCCTGGATTATACCTGCTCAGGGGGGCTGATGGATGGCCCAGATGGCTGCAAGAGGACGTCAAGCACAGATGAGCATACAGGTGTGACGATGCAGATGATTGGGTATGTATCAGAGAGAGAATGTGTGCATAAGTGTGCTGGCTTTTCTACGAACTAACAACCTGAAGTTAATTATCTGAATTTTGCCTTAGGACTTTTTCCCCCCAAGATTTTTTGCAGAGGAAATTTTAGTAGGAAATCTGCAGACACCGATATTGATTGGTCTGAACATTTGTCTTTTGATCATAAATGAAAAACTTGAGCGAATATCTCATGTTTTTAAGTGACCACTAAAAGTAGGAGGTATTCATCTGGTTTAGGTTGCAGACACTCAAAGACGGACCAAAACTCTGCCCTCTCACGTTGTTGAAAAGTGAAACCCTGATGTACTGCCGTGTTTTTAGGAAACAGACTTTGTGGACTTAGGGTGTGGGGATGAGAGTCCCAATTACTCACCAGCACCACACAATCATGGTGCATCAAATAAATACAGTGGGGCAAAAAAGTATTTGGTCAGCCATCGATTGTGCAAGTTCTCCCACTTAAAATGATGGCAGAGGTCAGTAATTTTCATCATAGGTACACTTCAACTGTGAGAGACAGAATGTGAAAACAAAATCCATGAATTCACATGGTAGGATTTTTAAAGAATTTATTTGTAAATTAGGGTGGAAAATAAGTATTTGGTCA
>SSNR01000041.1:1166424-1191046 GCA_006937965.1 Callopanchax toddi | reverse complement strand
CCCCCCCCCCCCCCATGCTTCACAGTAGGTATGGTGTTCTTGGGATGCAACTCAGTATTCTTCTTCCTCCAAACACGACGAGTTGAGTTTAGACCAAAATGTTCTACTTTGGTTTCATCTGACCACATGGCATTCTCCCAATCCTCTGCTGTATCATCCATGTGCTCTCTGGCAAACTTCAGACGGGCCTGGACATGCACTGGCTTCAGCAGCGGAACACGTCTGGCACTGCAGGATTTGATTCCCTACCGTTGTAGTGTGTTACTGATGGTGACCTTTGTTACTGTGGTCCCAGCTCTCTGCAGGTCATTCACCAGGTCCCCCCGTGTGGTTCTGGGATTTTTGCTCACCGTTCTCATGATCATTTTGACCCCACGGGATGAGATCTTGCGTGGAGCCCCAGATCGAGGGAGATTATCAGTGGTCTTGTATGTCTTCCATTTTCTGATAATTGCTCCCACAGTTGATTTTTTTACACCAAGCTGCTTGCCTATTGTAGATTCACTCTTCCCAGTCTGGTGCAGGTCTACAATTCTTTTCCTGGTGTCCTTCGAAAGCTCTTTGGTCTTGGCCATAGTGGAGTTTGGAGTCTGACTGTTTGAGGCTGTGGACAGGTGTCTTTTATACAGGTAATGAGTTCAAACAGGTGCCATTAATACAGGTAACGAGTGGAGGACAGAAAAGCTTCTTAAAGAAGATGTTACAGGTCTGTGAGAGCCAGAGATTTTCCTTGTTTGAAGTGACCAAATACTTATTTTCCACCCTAATTTACAAATAAATTCTTTAAAAATCCTACCATGTGAATTCATGGATTTTTTTTTCACATTCTGTCTCTCACAGTTGAAGTGTACCTATGATGAAAATTACTGACCTCTGCCATCATTTTAAGTGGGAGAACTTGCACAATCGGTGGCTGACCAAATACTTTTTTGCCCCACTGTAATTACAAATTTCCCATTCATTTGAATGAAGGAGTCAATACCTAAAACATGTACTGGTACCCATGGGCGTAGATTTGGCATGAACGGACGTGGCATGTCCCCACCAATACCCAGCAATCACTGAATTGTCCCCACCAATAATTCAATCCAAGGGTGCAGAAATAGCACTGCATCCCCACCAATACTTCGTGCAGCCCAGCAGACCAGGTGGTGTGCAGCTGTGTGTCCACGGACGGACCTAAGGCATATGTGACTGGATTGATTGGCGTGAGCCAATGGTATCGGCTCTGGGTCTGGAAGAAAACTGGCCATCGGGCATTTTCACAGTGATGGCAACTTTGGGCAGGTCCGGACCAGGACGGATTGTATTAATCTGCGTTTCTTATTTCGGCGTACCCTCAAGAGACGCCATTACTGGAACCAGCCACTAAGGAGCAAATTCTGATCAAATGTCTAGTAAATACATACATTGTTGACAGCTTATGGGGATATTTGGGTCATTTTGAACTAACGGTCAGTTACTTATCTCCAGTAAGGACCACACCAACTGGTGACGTCACTCGGAACAAGTGGAGTCTCTAGAAACCAGAAGATGTTCTCTGACCAGCGCAACACTCATGGCCAGTCAGATTGGGACAGACACTGCTGCCAAATAGTGAGAAATAAGCAGCTAATTTTCAGGTACCGTATTTTCCAGACTATAAGTCGCTCCGGAGTATACGTCGCACCAGCCCAAAGATGCACAATAAAGATGAAAAAAACACATATAAGTCGCACTGGACGATAAGTCACATTTTTGGAGGAAATTTTATTTTACAAAATCCGAGACCAAGAACTGGTATTTCACATTATTAACTGCTTTCATAAAACAATGAAGGCAATTTGCCACGAAGCTGAGCCGGTATCTGGGAGCCTTTGGTCGTTCATAAGGGTTCAGACCGTGCAGGTAATGTAGCGCAATCATGTGCTTTTCACAAAAGATTACTCAGTGGCGGTATGGGGGCGGTCTTTGCGCTGTCGACGTGCAGGGTGATTTCAGAGACGTGAGACGGAAGTTCCCTTAGTAAACAAACAGGCGACTTCTGCTTCTGCTCATAACGCCAGAAGCACCCAGATCTCGGCGTCGCTCCAGTTTGCATCTCCGCTGAGTATGTGTAACAGCTTTCCGTTGTTTACCTGGTTTATAAATACTTTTTTCCAGTCGGGGGTCAGTTCACCTTTGCTACGTTATTAGCAACACCTCCCTCTGTTGCGCAAAAGGGGTGATCTTCATTCACAAGTCCTTCGTTGCGGTAATATTACAACCAAGCATGGCGGCTGATTGGTACATAGGCCTAGAGCGCCATCTAGCGGTTTTAGGTGTGAAAGTGGCAAACATGTGAAATTAATCAAAATTATATACTTTGGTATATAAGTCGCAGGACCAGCCAAACTATGAAAAAAAGTGCGACTTATAGTCCGGAAAATACGGTATTTAAAACAACTCTTGCTCAAAAAACTCATACCAATTAGAACGCTATATTACCGGTTTGTGAACACTCATAAATTTTGCAGGAGCCTATTTGTTTAATCTGTTTCAACTGAAAGTCCAAATTACTATGCTACTGTACGTGTAGCTACAGCATTATTAACACCATAAACTAAACAGTTATGTTTACAAGCAGGTAATATAGTGTTATAACGCATCTATAGGACATTTTTTGAGCAAGAACTGTTTTAAATACTTGAAATTTAGCCAAAAATTTGTCAACAGTGTCTCTCCTGATCAAACTAGGCATTAGAATTGCTCTGGTCAGATGACTACTTCCTGTTTCTAGAACTCACTGATGTCACCAGTGTGTATGGTCCTTACTGTGGATTAATAACTGACAGAACTCCACTTCAAAATGAGTTTTTGCTCGATAGTAAATTCAACCAACTGCCATCCTGGTTTTGGGTGCCTTTTTAATGTTGAGACATTAAAATTAAGGTTGAGCTTAATGTAAAGTCCTTTTGGCCAAAAGCTTCACACCACCCAGAGATACTGTAACTTCACTGATTGCTAATAAATCTGCAGTAGCGTAAAAGTAAATGACTTTGGATTCTTTAAAGTGCAGTTGGCTTTAAGGGGAGAAAACCTGTCAAACAAGACCGTTATTAAATAAAAATTAATGAACAGCATTAAGGCTGTAAAACAGTTAATGAAAACAATACTGTGGAGCAGTATTTGCCCCCTTTTTGATTTTTTTGTCACTTAAATGTTTTAGATCAGCAAACATATGTCAGTATCCCAATTTCATTTATCACGGGAATAAAGCTATCCAAACCAACCTGTCTATTTGTGAAAAAAAGTAACTGACCTCTAAACCTAAAAGCTGGTTGTAACATCCTTGATGGAAAGTAGTCTCTCACATCACTGTAGAGGAAATTTGGTCCACTCTTCTTTGCAATGCATTTTTAAGTTACCCACATTGAGGAGTTTTTGAACATAAATGGCCTGTTAAGGGTCAAAGGTCAGATATTTTTCCAGACTTTTTGGTAGAGAGCAGAATTCATGGTCCCAACAGTTAAAGTAAGCCGTCTGTGTCATGGATATTTATGAAGCAAAGCAGTTTGAGACACTACCACCACCATGTTTGACTGTCACAATGTTTTTTCTGAAATGAAGTGCAGGTTTTTTTTTTATCAGATGTAACGAAACACTTGCCTTTCATTAAGTTTCACTTTTGTCTCTTTTCAAAAGTCTTAGGGATCATTAAGTTGTTATTTTGATAAATGTGAGAGGAGTCTTTGTGTTCTGAGGACTCCTTCCTATTTCTTGAAACTGTGCTCACTTTGAACCTCGTCACAGGTAGGTAGGGTCCTAAGATAACTGAGAGAATGCCACTTTAAAATGATGAAATGTTCCTTTAAGCTCAACTAAATGAGGCCTACAGAGCTTTAGATGTTGTTCTAGGTTCTTTTGTTCTAAAATTTCTTTAGAATGGGACATGATGTGTTGCTTTTTGAGATTGTTTAACCTGATTTTTGTTGTCAGACAGGTTAAATCGATGGGATTTCTTAATTCTGCAGGTCTGGTAGTAATCGGGCCCGGGTGTGAACTCCGCTTTCCAAATATTGTGTGTAATTACGGTGGCACTTTACAAATTAAAAGCTCAGATTTCCTCCCTTATGATTTAATAATGGAGGCGAATAGTTCCAGGCTGGATCTGAATAGCTTTTTTCTTTAAGAAATCATCAATTGAAAACTACATTTTGTATATACTCACAACATCTTTGTCTGATATTTAGATTTAGTTGCTGATCTGAAACATTTAGGTGACAAAAAAAGCAAAAGCAGAAGAAGAGGGAAGAAGGTTTTTCACTGCACTGTACATAACTGTGGCTGTGTTTTGTAAAAGCTGCAATAAAGACTGACATTCTTTACTAAAAATTGCTAAATTTAGTTGATAAATTGTGGATTTACACAAAATGTCTTCTCCTGCATCAAAAGGTGGAACTTTGCAGAGACGAAATGTCCACATTGAAAAGCTCAGATCTGTTCAGTGAAGAAAAATCTCATAAAGGACCACATGGAGGAACATATGAATAAAGTGAGCCAGACAGTCTGAGAGGATACTGACACAGGAGACAGCTGGTGGTTGGACCTACCTTATTAAGTCAGGTGTTACGCCTGGGGATGTGCTTGGAGGCAACAAGCCCCGGCTAACACACAAACATTAACAACCACTGACTTCGTTACCAGGAGAATCACAGAGAGAAATTTAAAACAAAAAGAAAAACACTGTTTACCGTTGTAGCGTTTTAAAGAGATAACAAGCACCTCTACCGACTCTTTTTATAGACTTCCCTTTTTTTAAAATCACTCTCCAGGTCCATGACACACAGCTGAAATTGTCACACATGGACAGTGCTTTAAGGCAAGCCATCAGGATGGCGTTAATTGAATAACATTGCCACTTCACACTTTGATGGCTGCTATTAACTTTGCAAACACCGTTGATGGCGAGTCTATCGTATGCTGAGAAAAGAGAACTGCAGATTGCAGAGTAGCAAAATCAGCAAAGTAAAAAAAAGACTTAACCAGGGCTGCACCAGTGAGGATGATGGTAGTTAGGGAGATGCTCACTGTGCTGCTACAACACTGACAAAGAGCGGCAGCACCCCCAACAGAGAGTACAGACACAGTGTCAGGAAGCAAAAACAAGAAATAAGAAGGAAAAAAAGTCAAATTCTGGAGGAATGTGTGTATATTTTAGCTGAATTTTCTGTTTGGATAACCAATTCATTATGTTCTTGTATGTTATTTGAGTTGCCAGGGGCTCACAGATGTTTAAGATGCATCAGCGTGTGGGAGTAAAGCAGATTCATATAATGAACACATAAAGAGGGAACAGAATGTAAGAAACAAATGAGAAGAGATGGATTAAAATGAGAGGAACTGATGAAAAGGGCAAAGTGAAAGAGTAAGAAAATAAACTGCCAAGAAAGTAAAGGGGAGAATGGTCCATTGCCATAGCAACAGCAGAACTTCTGCCATCCAGCTTGATATCAGATGCCAGCTCGTAGTCTTTAAATCTATTACAAAGGAAAAAATGTACGAACAGAGTCTATAAAACCTGATTTAAAGCCCGTCATAGAGCAAGACTCTGGGGGGAAAAACACATCATGATGGACACAAATCTGCAAAAGTACATAAACGCAAAACAACTCGAGACGCTTAACTGCAGGAGAGATCAGAGTATTACAGCACAGCATCTGAGAAAATGTTTAACAAAGAACAGAAAAGCCAAAGGAGGTTTGTGATCACAAGTCAAAAGCCAGCAGGCCTGTCTGAACTAAAGAAATGTGTAAATAAAGTCCATTAAAGGTGTCTAGACAGAAAACTACTTTATGAATATTTACATTTGAAACAATCCTTTTATCCAGCTCAGGGCTGCAGGGCCTGGAACCCATCACTGCTGTAGTCAGAATTATTGTATGTTGTATTTTTTAATAAAAATATTAACGGAGGTATGATTTTCTGTGCACTCCTAAGAATGATTGAGAATTTCAGAGGTAATATTCTTCATTAAGATTCCAGTTTCTAAGCTCTAGCATCTGTTCTAATCTAATGCCAGATTTTTGTAACCACAAAGCCACAAGGGCACTAGAAAATGTATTTTATTTGTCCCAAATTTAAAAAAAATTTTTTTTTATATCTTTCTGAATTCTGTGTATTATTAGTTTTATCTTTATTCCCCCAAAAAAGAGCCTTATTAATAATATTAATTATCTAACTACTCTAAATAATAACATACAAAGTTTCATGAATATTGGAAAATTTAAAGAATTATAAAGCAAATAGTGTTTATTTCAACAGAAAATTGAGCGCTTTATAAAAAGTGATCTTTAAGCAGAAAATCTTCCTGTAAACCAATTAAATCTAAAATATTCCAGAGTTTGTGTCAAGTTCTTCACATACATTTCCATATGAGAGGAAGCTATTTCAATAAATTACATTAATTAGCTCATTTAAGATTTACAAAATAAACTATTACTACATGATTCAGCTTTTTATATCTCACCATTTTGGGAAAATCACGGTTTAAATTTTGTGAAAATTTCTGGACATTTGCAAACAAACTTATTTCCTGACCTTTTGTAGCACAGAAACAAATTACAGTATACATCAAAATGTATTAATTCTCATCCCTTTTCAGGACATGTCTGTTTTATGACTGTAAGTACTATGGTTTCACAACAGTCTGCTTAAAACTCCTATGTGGAGTATTTTTTATGCAACAAAGTTTTTTTAATGTTTTAAATGTTAGTTCAGGTCTAAACTATGAAATATGGGTGGAGTTCCACAACATTTGTTATTCTTCTGAAGACCCTCCTTCCCCCTATAGACCCCATTTAATATTTCTCTGACCGGCGAAATATTTCGGGCAATAGAACTCTAATTTCCACATTGTCGGCTGTCAGTCAATGTGCATGCACTTCGCACAAACCTGTAGCGGTGGGGGCAGCGCACTCCCACAACACTCTGTGTCTTCCTGTTTACAGTCTCAGTCACAGAAAAGTCTGAGCTAATTTCTACTAAAAAGTTATCCACTCCCAGGTGTTTTACACATTTCTCCACACAGAAAGACAAGGCTTGCCAAGGATACGCATTTAATTTGGTCAAGTATTTCATTCTGGACCGAGTGTCTCCTAATTTACGGGTTGTGCTTTTTTGCGGCGTGTTTCATAAAGCACAGTGTTACAGTCAGGTCTCATCAGAGCACCGTACAGAGTGAGAACATGATTTGTGAGCTGTGAATGATTGAACCCTGCGATGCAGTTGTACAGTTTGAGCAGGAACTGAGAGCCACAAAGAACAGATTATGCCAGGCTTAGAGACCGAAGTGACGGGCGTGTAGAGGTGGTGCTTTAGAAAGCAGGGGTTCTGGGAGGGGTTCTGGGAGGGGCCGTGGCACGTTGGATTAAAAAAATAATCTCTTGCTAAAATGCTCCACATATCTGCTTTAAGAAGGGAGAGTGGTCAAAAATTTCTCTCTATTGGACCCCATTATAAATGAAAAGAGATGTCACTCATCGAAACATACAAAGAGCTGTGATTATATCACTGTATCTCCTACATAAACCATTGTAGACGCTCAAAAATTTACACATGACCACCAAAACTGTCACTCGTGGTTTCAGAATTTTTGCAATGGCCCTTATAATTTTTGTACAGCTGTTTATTTAAAAAAATTCTTATCAGCATGTTCACAGACTGCCACCCTTTCTGCTTCAGAGCAAAGGATGGAAAAACAGCTCAGGTCTTTTGCTGTTTTCAGCTCTTTCATTCAGTAATCAGAACTCACTTCAGAAAAAATTGCAACTTTTTTCTTCCTAGTTTTTTTTTTTTTTTTGCATTTTCTTTTGCACATCCAGCTACAAAGTCTTTAATAAAGGCACATCTCTCTTCTGCTGATGTGTTTTCATGTAGCTGAAAGTGAGGCTAATGCTAGCTCACATCCCCTCTCCATTTGAATTAGCATGGATTTTCTTTCAGTTCGTTGATCACCTGCCAACAAAACTTAATGAAAAGTTGTCCACTGAAATCATAGTTATAATTCAAATATTGTTCTCCTATAAATGTTCTGCTTGGTGTAAAATGCGGTGGGTGCTGCAGCCTCAGGTCCCTTTCCTCCCACACAGAAGCTCGATTAAATTTAAAAGCTTAACTTTATCATCGTTAGACATTTTTCCTCCATAAAATATTGTGACACACCATTCTAGACAGATGATACTATACACCAGAGAATCATTTATGTCTTAATGGTATAAAAAAGTGGATACTGCCCAACCCTGGTTCAAAGTACTGCAACACCAAAGGAGTGGCTTCAGTCGTAGAGTGAGTTTTCATTCTTAAGTGTCTTCCTACAGTATGTGAGGTGTTCAGCTTCACTCAACAGACTCGCTCGCCTCAGGATATCAGGAATAATTAGCCGAGATCAACCTGACATCAATCACCCTGTTCTCACACACTTACAGGTCATCACCTTGCTAAATGACCTTACATGCTAAACAGACTCCTGTCACAACCTGTCGCAAGGCTCAACGGAAAGACAGCAGGACAGCGTCAAAGACGGGGAGGGGAAGGAAAACTGACAGGCCTGCTTAAAATCTGAATGCAGAGGACATGTAAACCCCTTGGAGTGATGATATTAAACTACGTCTGGGGACAAGCAGCTCGGCTGTCACAGATATTCACGCGCTGACCAGCACCGTCGAGATGAGGACAAATACGTAGACTTTTAAGATGAGCCGTTCAAACGCTATGAGGAGGGGGGGGGGAACAGACTTGGCCCAAAAATACAGCTGTCTGTGCAATTAATTACAGCACTCAAGTAAGGACCCGGCTAATGGATCATCCTAGCCCTCGTCCTGTGAGCCGAAGGACAGTCCATCAAATTTTCCATCAACACAAGGAGACACTGATACCACTTAGTGTTGCATGTAGGGATGAAACAGTCAAAGTTTCCTATGGTTGGTGTTACCGTTTTTTTTAATTATTTACTGTTAAAGCTATACAAAAGATTTGGGTTCTGATTGTTCAACACAAATGTAGCACACCATTGGGTCAAGTCTGTTTTCCTGACGGCATCAATGGCACCAAACTGAGCTGTAAACCTTATTTAAAATCTCTTCACAATAAGAGCCTTGGACAATTTGCAAGTAACATTTAAAGGTCATAGAAATAACATGCTGTGTCCTCCCTGCTCGTAAAAACACAGAAACAAAAATCTGGTTGCATCGCGTTTTCATCCTGCAGAATACAATCAGCCTGTTCAGTTTGTGAAACAAAGTCTTGCACATTAATGTTATGTTCAAATACACAAACATGACTTAAAATGTTGACAAAGAAGTGCCTTGGTTTACTTTTTTTTTTGTACAAAGTTTAATCTGCTTTTGAGTGTTTTGCCACTTTTTAAAATGCTCATCTGTGTCCCATTCTTTAGGTCCAACAATGACCCAATTTCCCCACAGGGATCATTAAAGTTTCATCTTATCTTATCTGCCCCATCCCTCTCCCCTCCCCTATCACCTCTCTGCACCTCCCTCCTCCAATCATTCACTTAATTATGTCCCGTGAATGAAGTTCATCTTTCATGCTGCCAGCAGCCGGCAGCGTGGCTCGCCTGTTCTGGCCTATCTAATCATGGCGCAGAGACTAAACTAAATTTAGACAGTCAGCATGTGAAGCCTGGCAGGCCTTAATGGGGGCTGATGGCTCAAGACACTCTGCTGATGCTCAAGATACACTTTGCTTGAACCGGCCACAACCGCTGTTGACTAACAGTGATGAGCTGCAAGCCACTTAGCGTCGTTCATAAAGCTCTCAAACAGGGTGAAGCAGCGTGCTGACGAACCTTAATCAAATCCAGCGTTTACATTTTAGGATCTGAACTAAATCACATGAGGAAAATAAACTAAGATTATAAAAGTAAATGTTTTATTGTCCTAAGAATGTGGAGCCTAAATTATTTAACATTTAGCAAAGACAGAATATTATTTTCTTCCGCTAACATAATTGTTATTGTTTCCACATTTAATTTAAACAATCATGACAGCATTGATAATTGACTAAATATGGATTCCTTGTAAACAAAATCACTCATGTGGGCACCTGAATCCTGACCACAGTGGAGCGAGCGAAGGTGAGGAACATGACCTAAATGAATAATTATAGACCTTCCTGTGTCATAAAACCATAAAACAACCATTAACTGTGGAGTAGAGGAAAGTAGAGTGGTGCTATTTGGAAACAGTTTGATAAATCATAAAAACTGCCTGCCACTCAAATCTATACTGCAAAATCAATCGCCAGCAGTTAAGTGCATCCTATGGTTTTTCACACTCATGGACAACTCTTTGCTACTAAATGACACATTGTGGACAAGACTAGTTTAAACACACCTTTTATTCTTAAAGGTCCTATATTCTGCAAAATTCACTTTCTAAAGATCTTTTAACAGGGTATATGCAGGAATCTTGAAGTTAAATTCAAGACTTTTTCAAGACCGTCACAATATTTTTTAATACCTCACCGCCACTCTGGTTATGCAGCAGTGTTCACAGAGATTCTCTTCCGTCTTAACATTTTGGTGCGTTCGTAATACTCACCGGGAACACCAGAGCGTAGATTGTGCTTTTGAACGTCTGCACCGCCCGCCCTGGTGCTCTGAGAGAAGATTACTAAAGCACCCTTTGTTTCCTGTTCTTTTTTTTTTTTTTTAATAAAAATGACTAAATTCACACACGTTTACAATGTTTTTGGGACTCAGACTGTTGGACATCAAATTCAGATATTTTTGTTCCAAAATTTAAGACTTTATAAAGCCGTGATAAGACTTTTTTAAAGGGTCTTGAATTTCCGAAAATTGATTTATCACCTTTTAATACTTTTCAAGACTTCGCGGATACCCTGTTTAACAGTCATATCAGTCCCAAAGACTGTGTCTGAGACACAAAAGTGTTTAAATATTTTCACCGTTTTCACTTCCTGATTCTCATTTTTGGGAAATGTGTTTTGAGCTAATGCTAAAACGGGTGGTTTTAAAATCTTTCCCCTGCTGATGTCAAGAAGGGAAAAGACCACTCCTCTTTAGAGGACAGAGCCAATCACGAGCACCGTTGTCTACCTGAGCCCACCCCCGCCCTTTAAAAACCACAGGAGTGCACATCCTCACAAACAGTCATGGTGAAGCTACGAGCAAAGCACGACAGTTGCTTTGTAGATGGTTGATCAATGAGCACAAAAGTCTTTTTTTACTTCCTTCATCTGAACCCCTTACGATCCACCAACGTCTCGCAAACGCACAGAAAGAAGAGAGATGGCTTAGAGAAGCTCAACTCCCCAACTGCCCCACCAATTTTAAAGGAAAGTTTAGCTTTAGGAGGTTGGATGAGGGGATGGAAGAACACCTAAAGTAAGGGCCAATTTGACCAATGCAGAGCTTTGACGTGTTATTGAGAAGTAAAGAAATGATTCAGTGTGGAAATAAAGTGTTGAATATGGGACCTTTAATGCTTAATTTTAAGCAAAGGTTTGACTGTCTAAGATAGGGGTGGGGAACCTCCGGCTTCCGGGCTGGAGACGGCCCGTGGGCCCCTTTTATACACAATGTCAAATACAAAAAATATCAATAATCAACTGTGTTTCTGTGATGAAATCGAGAGTAATTCATAAATCCACACCTGGATTGGAGTCAGTGAACGCAACAGCACTTGAGCGTCAGCGGCCAAGCTGCACTGCTCATTGTCATTTCCAGTTCCCGTTGCGGGTCGACATGCTCAACCTGCTCCACTGTCCATGATGCAGTGTGAGGTCTCCAGTCCGGGGAAAGGGGTCATGTCCGTGGTGTGGTGCCGTGCGGCCCAGAACTGGTGCTGGGTCCATATCCAGGTCCAGCGTCTAGCAACACCACTCCCCACCCCCGTTTTCAGGATACATACATAACCATATAGCCATACATGCAAGACAACCAGAGTTTATCTGTAGGTTCTTGGGTGACTTTCTCAAAAACTTTTTCTCCATCTCAACATCTAAGATGGAAACCAATAAAACCAAGGTATGTGTGGGAAAAAACTAATGAGTTTCTTCCTTTGTATTCTTTTTGTCACCATAAAATACTCTCTACAGTACTTACAGTTTGTCACAGTTCCAGAAGAACCACGTGAGTAACAAAATATATCAAAATGTATGTTTTAGGATTGAAGAGAAATCTAAATAATCCAATATTTTAGCAGAGATTTATAGGGAATCAAATATCAACTAAAGTAAAACTCAGACAAGATACTTCCTGAATAATTTATTACTAAAGCCTTCCAGAAAAGCTAATTATCAAGTCATTAAAACCAAAATGTCTGCCTCTAGGAGAAACGAACAACAACTCTAGTCGATGTGCTCTTTACAACTTCTGGGCTCCAAGCTGTGACCTTATATTTCCTCACCAACTCACTTAACTTTATGATCAGATTCAAAATCTGTGATGAGTTTCCTGATTTTAGTCCACAAACTGGTTAAAAATTAAAATAAATCAAACTTCTTAGAACAGACTCTGATAAGGACGTCTTGACTTTGCACTAAAAGTGAAACCGTGTATGAATTTGAACTTTTTGTAGGTTTTTATTCATTTTTATACAACTACAGTTTAGTCTAGACATTGCCTTTCCTTATGGCTGAAGAAAAAACTCTAACAAGCACAACTGTAAAGTAACTGTATATAACTTTTCAGAGCCAAGGCTGTTGCTGCCCTACATCTGCTGTCACAGGCTGAAATTATAGACTAGTTATGTGCTGAATCTCCAAAGTCAGCATCTGCACTCTGAGGACTAAAGTGATATAGTCGGAAACAAAGAAAAGCAACAAGTCAGAGTGTGGTAGTTGCCAAAAGTTAGTTTCAAAGTGAGTTATAAAGAGAAAGGTCTGTAAGAGTTTCACGGCCACGAGGGTAGCGAAGTCTCTGGGGTTGGATAAACAATAAAGGCCTGTCGTTTGCTTAGAACAAAGGCCTGTCATTTGCTTTTGTTGTTGCTGGTGGTTTTTTTCCCCCACGTAATCTGCATGTCCAGATGGCTGGATGACTTTCTCCCTCACAGCATCGTTAACAGCAAAGCACAGCTGGCAGCCAGAGTGAAAAGCAGAAGAGTGCAAGGAAATAAAGAAGTGAAAAGAGCTTGGAGAAAAAAGATAGGAACAAAGAGATAGACGGAGCCTGTCAGAGCTATGGTGGAGCCAGTGAGACCAAACATTTGTGACACAAACTTTAATGGATAACCGGAGACTGCTGGGTAGAAATAAAGACATAAAATAAAACATCCTTACCCAGATCTGTGTTTGGGCCTGCCAGTAACTGTTTGAACTTATCCAGACGGGACGCTTCCCTCTCGGTCATGGCCGGGGTGCCAGATGTGTTCTGGTCGGCCATGCGGGCCACTAGGGGGATGACGGGCGGTCTGTGGGGCAGAGATCGCTGTCTGTGGAGGGCCGCTCGCTCACTTGCTGCATCTGGAGGAAATAAAGACATGAGATAGAGACAGGCTATAAACCCCCATCACAGAATCACTTTAGATCTACTGGTTCACCATGAGTGGGAGGAAATAAAAGTAATGATTAGATTGAATACTTTTTATAAATTATGATCCATTTTAAACTATTTTACACATCTAATGTTAAAATTATGATTGATATCTTTAAGTGCCCATGACATCGGTTTCCATGTTTTCTGACTTATCTATCATGTTGCAACGTTGAGTTCTCACCTTAAACCTGCCAGAAAGAGCAAAAAACGGCATCCATCTGTCTCCTAGTACAGCCAGTGAGAAGCTCTTCAAGATTTCAGACCCAGGTTTCAAACAGTTTTTTTCACTCCAGCCCGCTATGAGGTCATAGTGATCCGGACTTGCTTATATGGTCAATTCTCCGCCCACATGCACGTTCACGACACCTGGAGCGAGGCAGTGCCACCGCCATTGCCCATAGACCGTGTAGTGTTTAGTTTCAGTTTCGTTTCTCTTTCACGTGACAACACTGCCCCCTGCTGCAGCAGAAGTGTCAGGCTGCCAAATAAGGAGAAACCCAGCAGAACCGGAAGGCGGCGCTTTCTTCTGATCTCTGAGTTGCTCGTTAGGAAATAATTACAGCGTATTTTGAGTTATAATGGTGCAACGCTAATCTAGAGGCATCAAAGATTACACCTGTTTAATATAAAGTGATTTAAATATGGAGTCACAGGCACTTTAACTGTCACAAATATACACTGCAAAAGCTGATTTCTTTTAAAGGCACACTACGCAATTTCGCTTGTTTTCAGCTCCCCCTAGTGTCCGTTTTAAGTCATTGTCGTAAAAACATTAGCATCTTCTTTGCTCAGAAACACCTACTGTAAATCTAACTGTTAAAATGTCTCCTCAGCCTTCATAGCTTTCTACTGGAGCAGTTCATCACTCACTCAAAGAAATCAGATGTTCAAGCAGGAAGAGATGGAAAAAAAATCAGGAATCATTAACTAAAAACACTCCGGAGCTAGCATAACAGCTAGCCACATTGGGTTAGCCTAACCCTCGCGAGATTTGTGACTTTGTGAGACTTCAGGGCACCGGACCAGTGAGTGACTTTTTATTAACCCTGTAAAGGGTCATATTAGCACATACTGGCTCAAAGAAAAGATTTAAAAATATGAAAAAGTTACATAGTGTGCCGTTAACTTATTTTTAGTCTGAAAAGCAAATACATTTTTTTACAGCTCTACTTGAAATAAACCAAATCTTAAAAATTGTCAAATTTTCTAGGTTTGAGCAGAAAAAAAAAAATCTGCCAATGAGGTAAACAAAAGTTGCTTGGCCACAATTCTTAAAACTAGCAAATTAGTCTAAATGCAGAAAAATGCTAGTTTTACAAATTCTAGCCAAGCAACTTTTGCTTACCCCTTTGGATTTTTTTGTTCTCAAATCTAGAAATTTTGATCATATTTAAGAAGATTTGGCTTATTTCAAGTAGAATATATTTTCTTTTCAGACTAAAAATAAGAAAATATATCTAAAAACATGGCATTTTTTATGTTCTTGGAAATCAGTTTTTGCAGTGTATATTTGTTAATTACTGAAGGAAATCTTGTATTTGCCAAAGTTTGGGTCAAGGACCAATTATGAACGGCAAAAAACACATTTGGGTTCTTGAAAAAATTTCCAGAAATTAAATAAAAACAGAAAAATTATTTAATTGCTTATTAGTTATAAAAAGAAAAACTATAATAAAACAAGCCATACATGGATATACATACATATACATACATGGGAGCTGCTGCTCTAGGAAAGTAAAAACAAAAACGCATTAATTTAGTTTTCTAAATGCAAAAAAAAAAGTAATAATGATTTAGATCAATATTGAAAGGACAAATATGATCAATCTAAGAAACACATTTAAGCAAGTTTTTTCACCTAAAAATGTCTAACTACATGGTGAAAACATATTTTAACAATTCAATGAAAAAATATTCAGAACTGGGTTTTTACCTCAAATTTGGCAAAAAGTTCAACAGAACATTTTAGTAGGGATTCTAAAAATCTGCATGCAAATCATTTCCCTCCTTTCTTAGAGAATGTCACTAAAAAGTGTAAAAAAATTTTTTTTTTTTTTTAAACGGGGGGCACATTTGGATATTAAGAAATTCTGCATTAATTTCATGATTTTGTCCACATTTTCCACATCGAGCATCAATCTGAAGTCAAGAGAAAATAAGAGCAAAACAGCATGTGACAAAATCATTCTGTGGTTGTTTGGAGCTAAAATTGAAATTAGAAAATCAATTACCAGAAAGTCACACAAATACCAAACTGATTATGATTTCCAGCGTTCTGTTATTTTGAACGGCGGTGTCAAAAAAATTAATTTTCAGAACAAAACTACACAATATCTACTGAAGGCACAACACTTGACAGCAATTAGAACTGGCAAGCTGCCTATTTTATTATCTGATTTGGTTTTTACAGGAACAAATAAAGGACTACTGTGCTCAACTGCTTTATTTGCACTTACAGAAATTAAAAAGATTAATATCAAAGCTGGCTACAGCCTCTCTGCAATAGAACACTGTGAGCCAGTTTAACAATGAGCCCATTATAAAGTCTATTTCATACGTTTTAGTTTAATGAAAAAGGCACGTCAGAGGAAGCTGATGTTCACGTGTTACTCACAGTGCACAAAACTGATTATTACAGTCAAATCGTGTCGAACCCTCCCGAGTTGAATCAAAGTGATGAGATGAGAATAAAACAGACAAGTATGAGCTCCTGTTTTTCCTAATCTCCACAGATGACATTGCTGTGCATGCTGTGTTGTGTTCTCTGAGGGGATGAGAGAAACAGCCTGAAGGCAGCGGCCTGCTTGTGCTGTCTGTATCTAAACACAGCAGCAGACAGAAAGGCAAATGACCTGCCAGCAAACCAGTCAGTCACTGTGTTCACAAAGTAAAATCATCAGCGCCGATACTACTACTAAACACGTGCATCATGACAAAACATTACAGATAATCGATATTGGTTCAGTTATATTAATAATTAGCACTTTTAAAGTGAGTTGTCAAGATTTTCCAGCACCCGACACTGGTGATGATTCACACATAAACAGTATATGTATTTAATCATCACTTCCTCATCTCATAAAAGTTAATTTTACCGTGCTAAAACCTTTTTTTAGTTACAGTTTCAAACAGAGATGCGCCGATTCTGGTTCTACCGAGACCGATTTTCATGCAGCTCTGACCTGCCGATACTAATTTAGGCAAATTCTGATTCATCTCAGAAAACTACAAATACAAGATATTTCTTTTATTATCAATGATCAACTTCATAATTATGATTCTAGAAGTAAAAACTTCCACATGGAAGATTTGTGGGCATGAATTAGCAGTCCGAGTTCACAGACGGGGAAAATTTTCTTTTTTTTTTGCTGATTTGCGACAACTCATTCAGTAACAGAATTTTAAACAATAATAACTTTCAAATCCATCTATTGGGTGCAGTGTTGCCACAGTTACTTTGAAAAAGTAATCTGACTACTGATTACTGATTACTTCCTTTAAAAGTAACTTAGTTACTTTACAGACTACTTGATTTTAAAAGTAACTAAGTTAGATTGCTAGTTACTTTTTTAGTTACTTTATTTGTGACATTCAGCTGCCGATGACTCTTCCTCCTGCCTCAACATAAAAATGACCTCCAGTTTGACTAAAACTCTTTATTAGAAATTAATTTTAACAGCAAGTCAACAAAATGACATTAAAGTTGAACTTAAAAACTATTTCCTGAAAAAAAAAAAACTTGTTTTTATGAAATATAAATTAAAGACAGTCTTTTTTTACCTGACATTTAACACTTTTATGGCAAAACAACCTTTCATAAAATAACTTATTACTGTAACTTTTAAACTCGTAACATGTTTTATGAACATTAGAACAAACCTTAATGTTCTCATCTTTATCTGACACAAACTCTAAATCCTGACTGTATTTATTCCAGATAGAAAACGATCATCTCTCTCCTCCGTAGTTGTTTCTGTTTGTGTTGCTGCAGCTTGGTTTTTACAGTATTGACCTGAAATTCAGCTCAACCCTAACCGACCCCCTTTTTCAAAATTATACTTTTTGGAAAAAAGTTTTGTTTGACAATTAAATCTAATCTTTTAGAAACATGTATTTATTTTTAAAAAATCAAAAAGCATATTTGAATTTAAAGTATAAAAAAATGCACAACTATGCCTAAATTTAAACACTTTAAGGTGTATCAACAATAATAGCTCCTCTCATCAGATCCATAGATATCTATGATCAGATCACCTTTGAAGTGGAGGGTTTTAGGACCATGGGGAGCTAACATCACTCTCACAGCTCGTGTTTCTGCTGCTTTGTTTACCGACTGCTGCGTTTGTCACAGTGACTGAAGGATGTATCAAAACGTGTCTTTAGTTGCTGCTTTGTTCGTCCAGCTGTTTGGAGCTACGGCTACATTCTGGCTACTAGTGTTAGCTCGGCTGTCAGACAGACAGCTGCCTCCAGTCAGCTGTTACTGCTCTTGTCGGTTCAGTTTCACACTCCTTAATAAAGTCTAGACCCCGAAGATAAAAACAACCTGTTGTGTCAGAGGAGTTTACAAAACTAATGCCCAGATTTTCAGGTAAACAGGCTACGGTATTACAGGTCACATGACTCCTCCTCCTGCTTCAAGTGACTCCGCAGCTGTGCGCATGTTGAAAACGGGAACGTGACATGACGTCTGACACCGCTCACAGAGACGCAGGAAGAAAATAAATATTTTTACTAAGGAAATGGACAAAGATAGTAATGCAAAGTAACGCACAGTGGCTTGAAAAAAATAACTTTAATCAGATTACTGGATTGGAGCTAGTTAGATTACTCGTTATTGAAAAATGACGTAATTTTGGAGTAACGCGTTACTAAGAAGCGCGTTACTGGCAACACTGATTGGGTGTCAGGTTGATAAATGGCGCTGAATATTGGCCAATTCTGATGATTTTTGGTGCATCTCTTGTTTCAAGCACTTTTTAAAAACTTAAACACTTTGAAAACCTTAAATACCGTGGTAAAATTCAAGCATTTTTAAGGATTTCAAGCACCCACAAGAACCCTGTTTTTGTTTTTCAAAGCTAAACTGATACAGACCAAATCAATTTTAGTTATGAGATGCTGGATTATGGATATATATATATATATATATATATATATATATATATATATATATATATATATATATATATTAGGTCAATACTGAATTAACAATCATGTAGCACTCATTTGGTTGGAAAACATGCTGCTGTTATTTTTTTTCAGTTGCAGAAACACAGGAAATCCCGTGGTGTGGCTCTTCAAAATAATAGCATCAAGTGAGACATCGCTCTCCAAGACGCACTAGAGTGTATACTATGATCTGTGATCACTTTATCAAAGTCTTCCATCCTTAAATAGTTGTATATTTTCATGAATAACTTTAGAAATATATAATTTGACTACTTTTCTTAAAAGCACAAAGTTTAAAGAGCAGAAGGTTTCTGATTATGTCAACCTAAAATACACCAAATTCAACTTTTAAGGAGACACTGGCAGAGTTGATTTAATTAGTGATTAAAAATTATGAGTATAATTTTTTTTTTTTTTATTACTATATTATAATTGAATTAGTGAACACAGTAAAAATGCTAAACATCAGGCCTATTTAGGATAGGAAACAAATATATTGAAACTTCAGAAATTAAGTTAAAACACACTCAGACACAAACTAAACACGCTTATTTTTCTATTTAATGAGCAGTCACATGAACCCGGAGCCCGGAGGTCCAAACGGAGTCAGTGCAAACAAAATGTGGGGTTTTTACTGACTTGGAAAGAAAACTGTACAAAAGAATTTAGCTAAATGTGTGTGATGGTCAGCTGAAAACAACCCAGGCATACTTTTTGACTCATCCCATACATCACCTGTGTGTTTTGCCCTCATTCTGCCATCTTTACTTATGCCGACTGCTTAAAAATCCAAAACTTGACAGAATAAGAAAGTGGAATGCGACTAAATAACTTGAATATTAATCGTTTTGTCAATCGTTTTCAGCCAAATTTGAAATAGAATTTTAATTTATACATTCAAAGCTGGTCAAGTTTTTACTTTGCTGGAAAAAAATAAGAAAAATAAGGAACTTCTCTGTTTTAAAAGACGTAAATAAAAGTTCCAGTAGGTACGTCAAAGATCTCTCTCACCTTTGGGTGACCCAATCGGAGCTTCGCTGTGGGACTTCACCAGTCGCCCGTCACTGTGAGGGCTGCTCAGGGAGGCGAACGAAACATCTGGGCTGATTGCGTCTCCTTCCTCCACTCTGGCATCTTCATCCTCTTCGTCTTCCTCCTCCTCTTCTACCACCTCCTCTTGCGTATCCTCCTCTTTTTGACCCAATTCTGTGGAGTCGTCGAGTCGTTGCTTTTCCTGTTGCTTGCTGTGATTCTCTATCACCTGTTCGATTTACAGAAAAGGAGAAATTTGACACAAAACGGCAAGAAGAATAAAAAAAAGCAAGCTATTTAACTTGGCTTTTGATGGATCTTAAAAGTAAAGCAGTATTTCGATACATCAATAAGAATCTAAACTAATTAAAACATTTTATAAAATTTAAAAACTGCAACTTAAAAATGTTTAGTTCTAGTGAGCAGATAGTCGGAAATTTCCAGAATTTTTGTGTTTTTATAGCAATAACCGAAGAGTTCACCTTATTTGCCGTCTCCATGACAACCTCAATATTAAGGTTCTGTGCAGCCATGGCGAGCAGCTCATCATCATCATCCCCAACATCCCAGGCGTCACTTGTGATGCTCTCAAACTCCTGGAAGGTGGTTGCTTTCTTGGGCTTGCCCGGCGTGGCCGGAGGCGGTTTGTTGCCTGCTCTAATTAGACTGAAGCACAGACAGAAAGGGCCGTGAACTCACAGAGGACTAGAGAAAAGGCTGAGATTTAAGCAACTCGCATATTCAGTGGGGAAAACAAGCATTTGATACACCACTGATCTTTCAAGTTTTTCCACTTACAAAGAGTGGAGAGGTCTGTAATTTTCTTAACCTCAACTGAGAGACAGAATCTAAAAATAAACTAAAAAACTAGAAAATCACAATGTATGGTTTTTAAATATTTCATTTGAATTTGACTGCAAGAAATTGGTATTTGATTCTCTACCAATAAGCAAGAATTGTGGTTCTCACAGACCTGTTAGATTGTCTTTAAGAAGCCCTTCTATCCTCTAGGGTTGGGCGATCAGCCGAATGTATCGACCATTGGCGATGGGCTCAGCCAATCGCCTCCCGTTTTTCAAGAACGATTTATTCGTCCCACTATAAATTAACTTCTTAATTATTAACAACGTTTGGTTGAAGTCAAAGGACGCAGCCCACGTAAAAATAATAAATAATGCTCTTTTTAAACGTTACACGCAAACTCCTCCCAGCTGCAAGCAGCCGCTTCCTTTTTTTCCTCCTCCCCCCCGAGAGCTAGTGGAGCAGCGGTGTTTTAGACAGACAGACAGAGAACAGCAGCAGCTTGTGTTAAGAAAATAAATGTATCTAAATAATATCTATGGTGTGGTGGAGAGGAAACCATCAGAGACTGGCTTTGTTCCAGTTAAACCGTGTTAATGCGTCGGCTACCGGTGCTAGGAATATTTAGCGAGTCATAACACCGGTCCGGTGTTCAACTGTCTTCAGCTAAGTCTGATAAACGACAAAAACAAGATGAAACTAAAACTGAAATACGAATAAAAAAAACCTTCAGTGAACGTCGCTTCCATAAAATAAATCTCCGCTGCAGTTTGAAGTCTTTTTGAGTGATTTTGGTGACGGAGCAGCAGTAGCTAGCTGCTAGCTCTGTGTTAGCTTAGTTAGCACACAGCAGAAGGGTAAACACTCGATGTTGGAGATCTTTGCTGCCACTATACGTCTGTTTAAAGCCAAAGTAGCCCCAAACAGGCGACGCTGTGTTTTTTTACAACTATTTCCTAAATTTTGGGACTTCTGAGTTCTAATTTGGCAAATCCATTAGTGTGTGTTTACATTGCTCCGCCCGCAAATATGTCAACATGTCACCTGCGCGAATAAATCGCCCATCGTCGATTTTTGAACTGATGATGGACGATTGGAAAAAAGTTACACATCGCCCAACCTTAAAATCAATCAGACTCCAACCTCTCCACCATGGAGACCAAAAAGCTGTTCAAGCACACCAGGGACTAAACTGTAGATCTACACAAGGCTGGGATGGGCTACAGAACAACAGGTGGTGAGAAGGAAACAACCGTTGGAGCGATTATTAGAAAATGAACAAATCAAGCTGACTTAATCTCCCTCAGACTGGAGCGCCATGCAAGATCTGGCCTGGTGGAGAATCAATGATTATGGGAAATGTGAGGAATCAGCCCAGAACTAAATGAGAGTCAAAGACCTGAAAAGAGAAGGGACCACATGGTCAAAGGTGACTATTAGCAACACACTAGTACACCATCATGGATTAAAATCCTGCAGCAAGGTCCTCCTGTTAAAGCCAGCACACGTCCAGGCCCATCTATATTTTGCCATAGACCACCTGGATGATCATGAAACATGAATAATCTGAAAGTATCAAATACTTATGTTTCTCACTGCAACAGTAAGGGGAAATATGAGGAGACAACTCAGCCATTTTTGTTAAAAAGTTCAGTTTCTTTTGGGACATTTTCATGCTTTTATCTACACCTGCTTTTAATGTTTTATACAATTTAAATTTTAATCCTTACAGTAACTTCATGTGTATTTTAAGGTCTGTGCAGTCGGGAAAGACTGCCTCACTTCATTTCTTTGAATGATATTTGCATCCACGATTTCCAAAGGTTTAATGGAATCACTTCTTCCTTCGTTTGCTGAACAGGAAGTTGAGCTCATAGCATTAAATGCTGACACACAAGCAAAAAGCAGAAGATTTCCACCTACATGCAGAAAAATTTCACATACGTCTAGAAATACTGCTTTCTTCCACAAATTCTGAGATGATCCATCTGAAATTATAACAGTTTATATACAACTTTATTTTAAAAAGTGTGAACTTCCACATGAAAATATATAGCTTTAACTAGAAGATGACAGATTACTGATTATTAGTCTTCCCTCCTTAAAAACTGAATGCTAATTAGAGTCTGAGAATGTGAACAACCTTCAAATTTGGTGCACTTTAAAGTCTAAGTCAAGAAAGGAAGAAAAAAACTCAATTTAAGCTCAAAGAAATCATGTGACTAATTATAAATGAGGCCCTGCTTCTAATACAAAACACATGATTGGTTTGTGCTTCAAACTAAATATTTGATCCAAGACAGAAAACCTTTTTTATTCTCGTGTCTAAGCCCTTTCCCGAGACTTTGATTTGAACACTTTTTGTGTTTAGAGAAAAAAGGAAGTCACTCCTACACCAAGCTGTGATGTGGGTTGGTGACACTAAAAAGTTGTTTTTAAAAAATGCACAAATACTTAAACCAATATGATCTTGTCATGTAGTTTCAGTGGCCGTATTATCTAGTTTACAGTACTAAAAATAGAAAATATAAACAATTACTTCATCATAAGAGTTGTTCAAACAAAAAAGTTTTTTAAAGGCAATAAAAACATTTCCAATCAGAACTTCATTATTTATGATACAGCAAAGGTTTGAGATCATGACAAATAACCATGTGCTAGAATAATCTTCATTATGTTTATAAACTATATCCTTCACTGAACAAAACAGTAAAGGATAAACTAAAGTTTCTTTCATTGACATTTAAAAATTTCAAACATCTCCTATCTTTCTGCGCCCCCAAATGTTTTGAATAATTTTGCTTAGTTAGGAACATTTATGAGGAAAAAGAAAGAAATTTTCTTACATATGTGGTAATATTTTGTAATAAATACATATAAAGATGCCTCTGAAAGCAAATGAATAAATAAAACATTTAGCCGGTGATCTGATTTGACAAATATTCACAGTGAGCACTAAGAAATGCATTTTCAATTTTCAGTCTGTTTATTCTCTTAAAGAAAAAAATTTTTTTTGCTTTTATTTTTCGGAATAAACATTTTAGATCATAAAATAAGAAATTCTGAAGAAAAACAATAAGAAAAAATTTAATTTGGACTGAAAATCAAGCTCCAGAAAAAATTAAGGGGGAAAAAAAATCACAAGTTTTAAGGTAATAAGAAGCTATATTTTTATTTATTTTATTAATAATAGTTTTCTGAGGTAAAGTTGAATCTTCTAAAATCAGTAGTGTTAGGTCAGAGCTGTACAAGAATCAGAAATCACTATTGGCCGTCAACACTAGAATTGGTGCATCTCTGAAAATAGATGTTGCTTTAATGCAGTGGTTCCCAAACTGGGGGGCGCGCCCCCTAGGGGGGCGCGGTGTAACAGCAGGGGGGGCGCGGGATGATTTATTCAGTTATTAATAAAATAAAATAAAAATTTAAATTAAAAAAAATATTTATTTTTTGAGTGCTAGGCAGGGTTATCTGGGGTGGATGGGTGAGACTGACCTTGCCTCTGCTTTGCTGTCCCCCCTAATCTCTCACCTCTGGGGAGATGGTCTGTGTGTCCGATTCACCGCAGCACGCTCAGAGCTGCAGAGAGCAGGTGGGCGTGACCAGGTTGCAGTGCAGCGCGGTGCGCAGAACGGAACACCGGTTATAATATTAACATTCATTATTATGAAATCATGAGAAAAAGAGAGAGAAATGAGGGGTGCACATCATTTTTTTTATTGAGACACTCAGGGGAGAACCTGGCGCTGATGCGCAACTCCTCGCGGGGAGGTGAATGGGTTTGGACAGCTCTGTGTTTGCGTGCTGGCGCAGCTTGTGCGTGTCAACCAGTCTTCATAGCCTGAACGCTTATGAGAGCTCCTTCAGAGCCACCACAACAGGAAGTGTAGTTAAAATCAGCATCTGATAACGGGCTGAGTGATCGGACCGCAAAGCTCCCCATGCGCAAAGACGCGTTTGGGCACCTCGTGCGCACTGACGGAGCGCACGAGTCTGGACGATTCAGTAACGAGCGCGCACGACCTTGAACGCGCAGTGCCGGATCCGAACCTCCACAGACACCCCCCCCCCCCCCCCCCC
>SSNR01000041.1:1083466-1166414 GCA_006937965.1 Callopanchax toddi | reverse complement strand
GCACGTGCGTGCATGTGTGCACGTGTGTGTGTGAGAGGGGGGGCACGGGAAAAATTGTGTAAAATTAAGGGGGGCCCAGAAGAAAAAGTTTGGGAACCACTGCTTTAATGGATTTAAGCTGTATTTTTATTAGCAGCCCTTTTTTAAACAGCAACAAAAGTACTGAAACAGTTTAGGGTTATTAAAACAAGGCTTTGACTAATGTCAATGTCACCTTTATTTATATAGCACATTTACAAGAGCAACAAGCTTTAGCCATAAACAAGTAGTAATAAAACAAAAGAAATAAAATCATTGAGTCTAAAAACAGAATAAAATCGTGGCACAGATAAGAACACAACAGACTAAAATCAATGATTACTAAAAGCGAGGGAATAAAAATAGGTCTTGAGCCTAGACTTGAACAGTTCAGTCGAGGGAGACTCCTTACTGTGGTAAGGAGTTCCACAAACGAGGGGCAGCAACAGCAAAAACCCCGTCTCCTCTAGTCTTGCATCTAGAGCGAGGCATGATCAAGGTCAGTTGACCCGAGGACCTGAGAGCTCTGGTCGGGCAGTAGGGAACACACAGGTCAGATAAATATGAGGGTACATTCCCATGCAAAGATTTAAAAACCAACAATAACATTTTAAACTCAATTCTAAAACTAACTGGTAGCCAGTGCAAGGAAGCTAGGATAGGGGACACAGAGTCATATTTCCTAGCACCAGCTAGGAATCGAGCTGCCGCATTTTGGACCAACTCCTGTAGTCTCCTAGTTAGGGATTTGTTGATTTCATAAAAAAGAGAGTTGCAGAAGTCTAGGCGTGAAAAGATAAAAGCACGAGTCGTTTTCTCCAAGTCCCTCCGCGATAAAAAAGGTTTAACCTTAGATAAAAGTCTAAGTTGAAGAAAACAGATCTCAACTACTGAGCTAATATGCCTCTCAAATGAAAGGTCCATATCAAAGACGACCCCCAAATTACAGACAGGCTGTTCGCTAAATCGGCAAGAAAGCCGAGGAGCTCAAGGCCCAATTGAGCTTTTGTTGAAGGACCGATCACTACGAGTTCCGTCTTATTTTGGCTAGGATATAAAAAAATTTCAGCCATCCAAGCTCTCAGTTCAGATAAGCAGTCTTTAAGCTGGCTTATTCCAGAGCTTCTAACGAGAATATAAACCTGAGTATCATCAGCGTAGCAATGAAACAGAATATTAACCTTTCTGAAGATGGCACCAATAGGATTAAGATAAATCGAGAAAAGAATACGCCCCAAAACAGATCCCTGAAGTACACCATATTTCACAGGTGAAAAGGCCGAGGTCAGGGAATGAAAGAAAATGGCAAAACTTCTGCTGTTTAGGTAGGATTTAAACCAATTTAAAGCACTGCCTTTGAGGCCAATCTGCTAATGTAGAACAATTAGGATGATAACAAAAAGCTGCTTTTTAAACACTGACACAGGCTTAGGAATAGTTCAGTGGTGTCCATACTTATTTACAGAATATACCATACCCACCGGTGACATCACTCAAAGTGAGCAGAGTCTCTAGACATAGGAAGTAGCTCTCTGACCAGAGCAAGACTCATGACTGGACATACTGGGAGAGACACTGCTGCAGATGATGACAAATTAGCAGCAACTCTTTGGGTATCTAAAACAACTTTGGTTCAAAACGTCATATTAGAATGTTACATAACCTGATCGTAAACCTTGACATTTTTGCACAAGACCACTTGTTTAGTTTATGGTGTTAAGAATGTCCGAATTACTAAGTTACTGTATGCTGCTGCTGCTGCATAAACACCATGAACTAAACACCACTATAAATTGTTGATGTATTTTGTGAAGTTTTATTAATTCTGCTCATAAGTTTGCTTTTTAGAAGAAGTTAGTAAAAGTGTGTGGTTCTATTGACCAATAAAATGAAGGTAAAATAAACTCTTAAATAAGACATATTGTACTTAATTTTTTTCAATTCTTAACCATTTTCATTTATCCGTTTCTTTTTTGTTGTTTTTTTTTGTTAGACATTACATTAGTAAAAATATGAACCTAAAAACGTTTTAAATCTCTTTAAGGGCAGGACTTTGGTCACTCCACAATTAGCTATTTATCCATCTATTTTCCACTAAAAGTATCCTTTGTTTCCTTTAAACCTGGTAACAACTAGACATTCTGGTAAAGTCAGTCCTTCCAGTGTTGCAGAACAAGAAACTCCTCACTAAATCAACCTGCATTTCAAGACAGTGACATTGTACTCATTCAGAGTCGGTGAGTCCCACCTACATTCCAGTCTAAGATGTCACAGTTTGTGTATGTCAGGCGCTGTCTCAACTACAAAAACTGCATCAGGCTTAGAAGTCGTACAACTACAACTAAACTCCAAGTTCAAAATCATTGAACTTGGAGTTTCAGTAATTTGAAGTTTCACAAAACACATCTGTTCTAACTTCTAATCACAGAAATCTAAGAGTAAAAGCCACTAATATGACAAATAATTCAAATTTAACACCTGCCCAAACAACTCCTTTTTAACTTACTTAGAATGAAGAAGCGGGTCGAAGGGAGGATGCTGTGCTCCATAAACATGTTGAATGCTGAGGAAGTAAACAACAGAAAATGTAAATGAATGAACTACCTGGTTCGCAAGCTAGCAATATTAGCCTACATTCATTCACAACAGCACTGGTCTAAACTATGAAACTACGACTTCTGAGAACAAAACGTGTGTTAAAGTATCCCAAAATCGAACATTTTAGTTTAAACTTTGTGGCGGTGTTGGTAAATTTCTCTGCAGCTAGCAACTGTTAGCCGAGTAGCTCTATGCCATTTTGCAGCAGCAGAGTCAAGCGTGTCTTTCGTAATAATTTCCCATTCACCGTCACGTTGCGTAATTAAAACACGGAAAATATGCGCAATATCGCAAGTCCGTTCATTAAATTAAAAGCTGCGTCTAAAGCGTATCAGCACAGCGTCAACAGACAGCAGCTAACTATGCTAAGATAGCCAACAGGAGGTAACACGTCACTTACCTGCCAGGAACCTTCGCTGCGTTTCTTTTCCAAAACTGTTTCTTGTTTCCGTCACTCGACATTTTCCCCCCACAGTCCAATAAGCCCCAAACTCAAGCACCCTGACGCTGTCGTGGTCTCTAAAACGTTTAGTTTGTCTTTATTTACACCAGGTCCCTTCCTGCAAAACTCAGAAAGCTGCCATGTTGGTGCTGACTAGTCGGAGAGTAAACGCGCCTGTGATTGGCTGGAGCCACGGTTGCTTATTGTGAGCCAATCGCAAGTGAGATGCGCGGCTCAGCAGTTTGAGGGGCTGCTGACGTCATGGTGCACGGTCTATGCTTTGTTGACAGAAGCTGGGTGTCAATCAAGAAAGACCACCAGCATCAGGACCAGAGATCTAGGCATCAGAACAGGATACTGGAGGAAATTAATTCATAAATATAAAGATTGAAAACAGTTTTGCAAGTAATATAAAATAAACTACCTTTTATAGATTCCTTCCTCACTGATGACCCAGACTTTCTTTAATTTTTTTTTAGGGTTAAACAATCATCATCTATGTCTCAAACTGTATTTTCTTTATTTGTCATAGATTCAAGTCAAATGTGAGTCAAGTGTGAAAAAATGCTAGTAAAAAAGTGACTACATATTCTGTCTAAAACTAAGTAATCTGCTATGCTTCATTCCTTTAATTTCAGGACCTTTTAGGAAAATCTTCTTTGAGGAAGATTGTAAAAATCTCTCTCAAGATCAAGGACAAGAAACACTAAAACAGAGGCTGTGATTAATAAAAACAGAATGAAAATACAAAAATCCTTCTCACTTTTAACTAAATAATTCATAAAAATGTTCAAGAGAATGATTTTGGTTTATTTATCTCAAAATTAAGGGAATATTTTACAAAGTAGGATTCAAATCGCCTACAAGTGATGCCTATTATATCCAGTGGTGTCATACAAAGTAGTTTGTCTTGGATTTTTTTTTGTTTGTTTGTTTGTTTTTTCAAACAGCTAAAAAGTGTGAGAAATAAACAACTACTCATTGCTAATACACAGTTCCATAATTACACCAAATCTAAGGTAGTTTCCTTGGGTTCAGTCAAGGCAGAGATCAAGAACTGTTAATGATTTTAGGCTGTTGTTAAGTGTAAACTCTGAATTCCATAATCTCAGAACAGTTTGTGTGTTTTGTCCATTCACTGTGAACAAAACAAAATAGTTCCAAGTCACATATTGGGAAGTGAGGAGGTGTTTAAGCAAAAGTTGTGTTTGTTCCTCTGTGAATTGGCACAGATTGAGTGAAAAACAGGAGCACTCACTCTTATTTAAATTCCCACTCCCATTTTTTAAAAACTTTTTCAAACAAATTTGAGTGTCAGACAGAGATAACCTGAGTAAATTTATAACACATTTTTCAAATGATGATTTCATTTACGAAAAGAAAAAATAATATCCAAACCTACCTAAACACGACGTGTACTTGCTAGATTAAAAAAACAGAGTGAGTCATCTTCTTCACACACGATCTTTGTCTAAAGCCTCTGCTCTGACAGCACGCGCCGACCGGCACACAGACAACACAACGCTAGACGCTGAACGCGTTGAGTTACGCAGGTCGTAACAAAGTTTAGATGTCGGGACGGTGTAATTAATGAGAGTTGATGCGACAACATGGAGAACCAACACAAATTACTGTCGTCGAGGCTTTTCCTGAAGCACAAACAGGTAGAAGTTGTTCTGTCTCGTGCTGTTCTTGCGTGGAAAGAAATTAAGGAAAGCAAAAGGAGATGGTCTGGCATTTCAGGAACAGGTAAGGCATATACTAAGGGATTTATATGTTGTTTTCTGCTTCAAAAAACTAATTTGTCATTTGTGTTATATTCTTCTCAGCACCTGACTGACCTTCAGTAAATGAAATTTGTTCCAAAAATGTCTTCCTGCTCTCCTTATCAGTATCATGCACATGTTGTAGTGAAGTACTCAGGCAGGAACAGGTTACAGGTTAGCTTTTGGTCACATTCCCTCTCTAGTTTGTGCACATTTTTCAGATAAAGTAACAGCCTTGAATCTATTTAACAAAAAATAAATTAAATTAAAAACATGTAGAAAGTCAGCACAACCATTTGTCTGCCTTTTTCTGACACCAAGTTCCAACAGTCACGCAAATGTTAAGTTTTGCATATTTTTTAATGGATTCTTGAACTATTCAGTGATGCACACATCACTACATAGCAAACAGGTTTCATTCATAGATTAGCATAATTCTTAAGTCCACAAGTAAACAAATTTACTTTTGTTTTGGTCACTTTTAAGGTTTTTGCACTTGCCTGAAAAACTTGCTTGTATATTTTGTTCTGCCTTTAACATAATTATAAAAGAAACATTCCATTTTATGATCTAGTTCTGTGAAAAAGTATTTGCCCCCTTAAAGATTCCTTGTTTTTGCCATTGCGTCACGATGTAACGTTTCAGATCAGCAAAATATCAGACAAACATAACATGGAAATGCCATTTTCAAATTATGATTTCATTTCTCAAAGAGAAAAAGGCTATCCAAGCCAACCTGGCCCTGTACGAAAAAGTAAGTGACCCCCTAAATAACTGCAATAACTGGCTATTCCGCCGTATTGGAGGGTTTTCCATAATGCACTACCCGTTTAAAGGCACACATTGCAGTTTAGCACCCCCTAGTGTCCGTTTTAAGTCACTGTCGTAAAAATGTTAGCTTTGTTTTTGCTCAGAAACATCTAAATCTAACCGTTGAAATGTCTCCTCAGCCTTCATAGCTTTCTACTGGAGCGGTTCATTGCTCATTCAAAGAAATCAGCTGTGTTCAAGCAGGGAGAGATGGGAAAAAATCAGGAATCATGAGCTAAAAACACTCCGGAGCTAGCATAACAGCTAGCCACATTGGGTTAGCCTAACCCTCGTGAGATACGTGACTTTGTGAGACTTCAGGGCACCGGACCGGAGACTCAGAAGTTGCAAACGTGGTATTCTGGATCCAAGCAGCAGATGGGGCTGAGTGACTTTTCATTAGCCCTGTAAAGATTTGATATTTACAGCTAATCAAAATGTTGCTCCAAAATTTACCCTGATGTTGATTCTACCTGTGACAGATGTAAACAGGCCCCAGCAACCCTCTTCCACATGTTTTGGTCACGCCCCAGTCTCGTCCCTTTTTGGTCTTCAATATTTGAAATTTATTCAGCAATTTCAGGCCAGACTGTCACTCCCTGTCCATTTATTGGACTTTTTGGCATTTTGTCAGAAGGAATTTCACAACGAAAACCCCAACTAAATTGTATAGTCTATTCATCATTGCTGGCTAGGCGACTCATTCTTTTAAACTGGAAGAATGACAAACCCCCCTCCTTTGGCAGATGGATATGTGACGTAATGTTTTTCCTTAAAGTTGAAAAAATCAGATATACAGTAAATGGATCGGTGGGCAAGTTTGCTGCAATCTGGCACCCCTTTACTTCTCATGTGGAACAGTTGACTATGCTCCAAGACTCTGGATGATTTCCAATGTGACCTTTGTGTGATAAGTGGGTAACTACTCTATGGGCTTTTTTTTTTTCTTTCTTCTTCTTTTTCTTATTTGTTTTTGCTTATTTACTAATTTTCTGTTCCTTGGTTTTTGTCTGTGCTGGCTTATTCTTTGTTTGTATCTGAAAACTTAATAAAGATACATTGATCAAAAAAAATGTTGCTCAATAGACTGAAAAGGAAAAAAACTAATTTCTTGCAAAATGTTAGATTACAATATCGACAGTGTTGTTTTTTTTAACACTAGTGGTTTTTATCTCAGTCCAAGATTGAAGTAAGCTGAAGTCCTGAAGTGTTATGAAACCACCCTCTAAATGTTTTCACCCTTAGCGTCAGACATCTTCTATTTAATCTGGACGTTCTTCCTCCACACTAACGTCGATGTTTGTCCACCTACGTTAGACAGGTTCCCTGGTCTGCAATTACTGCAGCCTATCGAGTAGAGTGATTACAGCTGGCCGCGCACGCTTCAGTTCAAACCGAGCTATTGACCTTCCCCTAAGTGGTATCAAGTGCCCTATAATAACCTGCCATAAAGACTTCCATTTATTGAGTCAATGTTCAACGTGGCTTCATCAAATCCCCACGGCGATCGCTGTGACGAAAACAGGTCAGTTTACAGCAGAATAAGGAATCAAACAAGGACTTTTTGCTAATAAAAAACAAGTTTACGCAATAGTTCTATCACATTCATTTACATTTCATATACTCAAATGTAATGGCTAATGAGAGATTTTTAAAAATCCTGTTTACTTGAAGTTTTAAAGCTTAGTTTGCATAAGGAGTCAGTTACTCAGTAACTTTCCTGAATGTGAGAGATGACACCTGGAATGTTCCTCGGGGGCTTCCGTATCGAGACGTACTTCATCTCTGCCTTTCCAGACTGCGTTTATTTTATCTGATATCTCCTTCTAATGTCTTTTTTTTAACTTTTTTATGTCTTTAGTTATGACTTTTTATTTCTGCTGTGCACGGTGACTCGGTGGGAGCTCTCTTAATTTCGTTATATCTCCAACAATAAATGTGACGATAAAGACTATTCTATTCTCCAAGATGAGATAAATATTGAGCTTTACAAACTTTCTCTCTCTAGCTGTGTTTCTTTGCTCTCACCAGCCACTTCATTACATGTGGCTTGAATTTAGGCATCTATCTATCTATAGCATTTTTTTTCTGCAGCGTTTAAACAGAAAAGGTTGATCTCAGCACATGCAGCGTGACGCCAGTTTGACAGGTCGTATATATTTTTTTTTAAATCCTGCAGCTTTTCTGACGTGTAACTGACAAACAAGCGTCAAAGGAATATGCATACATAAGTGCGGCCTTGAGAGTTGGGCTAAGACGGGATTAATACACGTCGCTTCTTGATGTTTAAGCAGATCTGAAGGAAACGGAACATCACTCAGTCAGAAACCCTGAGAGACAGGATCACGGTCTTCTAGCCAGGGAAGTCGTTTGTACTGTGTACAAAAGAGCAAGCAAACAGAAGGAGGAAGTGACCTCTGAGTTTGACTTGATCTTACTTCTACATCCCTGGTGTTTTAGGGAACTTAAGAGATCAGGAGCCAAGTCCAGACTGGAAGTGTTTGAAGTTTAACTCGAATATTATAGCATTTAGAAGTTCTTTAAAGAGTGAAATGAATGTGAAATCTAGCTAAGTGAATTAAATAGTGAGTTCTTTTTCAAGTTTAACATCAAAATATCAATCTCTATGGGTGTAAACTTCAAGAGACCAGCTGCTAATGCATATTTTTAAGTTTTAAAATACTGTATGCTGCATTCTTCCTCTCTGCAATTCCTTTCTATGTTCTTCTTTGCTGCTTTTTACCTTTCAACTGGCAGGTCAACCACTTAGTAGAGCACATTTTAGTCCCTTTATCTTATTTAAGCAGACACAGAACCTAACTAAAATAATAACTAAACTTTTTTTTAAAAATAGAGAAAAAAAGAACAATTTCATTTTTCTTATGTGGAAATTAAAGAGTTAAAATAGTGCAATCAGACAACAAATATTTCTTTAGGTTGAGTAAATTTGTGTTATTTTTGAAAAAAAAACAAAGTCAGACATGAGTCACCTGTATAGGTGTGGTTTTGGAATACATTTTATTAATAGTTTGACTTGTTACAACAGGGTTCTTCAGTCACTGAGCAGGAATAACTAGATAAATATTCCTCCTCTTCACCGCGTTGAGCTGAGCTTGCAGGTGAAGCAGCAGCACAGTCATGTCCTCACTGATCTGCTGTTACAGCATGAGGACGGGAGACAAGTCCTCCCCCCGACACCTCCTTGTGTGTGGAAAGTGTGTCAAATCAAACCAGACACACAAATGGCCACAACTCAGTCAATTTTACAGATATTGAGCTAAAATCGTATATTATAGTAGCTGAGAGTCGTCACAACACATACAGTAGTCTTGACAGATCTTAGTTTAAAACTTTGAAAAGAAAAATGGAAGGTGATATTTATTCCTTCAAAGAATTTTAAAACTTCAATATCACCCATCTCAAACACCAAAACTGGTCCAGAAAATGTAGCAAACTTAAAAAGTTTGTTTTTATTGCAGAAATGATCTAATCTGGCTTAATTTAACTGCTGTTGGTACCGAGTACTTTTTTTTACTTTAAACAAAAGGTATCCAAATCCTGGTTTTCGAGGGCTACCTTGCATGTTTTAGATGTCTCTCTGCTTCAACACACCTGATTTGCAACTACGGTCTGATCAGGGGGATTCTGAAGAACTTGAGGACACGCTGAACAGGTAACCCAACCACTGAATCAGGTGTGTTGGAGCAGGGAAACAACATTCAGGCTTTTAGTGTTTAAGGTTCACACTGAGTGGCATTCAACTAAAAGGCAGATTTTTCTGTTTGTTTTATAGGATGATTTTATTACATTGCTTTTTACAGCTTTATATCTTTTAGGGTTTTTTTAAACATTTTTGCATGTCTTGATGTTTTTGCTGTACAGCACTTTGGAGCTTTAGTGCTTTTTATATAAACTGACATTGACAAATGAGTTTTTTTTTTAAATTATCTGACCTGGGTCACTTTTATATATGGTCCTAAATCCAATACATATCAGATTTTTTTCAAAGTGACCTCAGTCTGAACAGTCGGATTGCATTTTTTCCTACGTCAACGACACGTGAACGACAGAACAAATCAGCTCCAGAAACTGCTTCGCTTCATCACTATTTTGTGTTGGTTCTGATTAAACAACATTAGAATTGATGCACACCTGCTTATGTTTAGCATCCATATGTACTTCTGTAACTACAGCACACAGCCTTCGGCGTGCAACATCGTGCCTTTAGTGCAAAACCGTTCACACTGGAGTCTCATAGTATTTTCATTTCAACAATAATGTGACCAAACAAAAAAATCTGATATCTGCAAAAATTCAGAATGGAGCATTAGGACCTGCAGTGTGAACTTTGCCTAAGTGACTTCTGAAAGCCGTCGTGACACAGTGTGAAACTGCCTCAATGAAGGGACAGGACATAAACATCAGCGAGTGTCTGTGAAAGCTTTTTGATATCAGAGAAATCAAACATTTTTTATAGGGGTGTAAGAACAAATCGATACACTGATATACCGCGATATTTCGTGTCACAATATTATATCAGTATTCTTAAAGCACAATATCGATTTCTTATTAACAATTTACAACCTCCCATCGTTGGCTCCAGTCGTTAGTCCTCAGCAGTTCTCTGCTTCCACGGAACATCAAGATCTCAAGATAGTACCGGTGAGTGGTAAATGTTGCTAACTTCACACAGCTATTCAATGAATGAAGCAGAGAGGATACAGCCGGCCCCAGCAGCTTTCAAAGCTGATGTTTGGAAACATTTTGGTTTTAAAACGTGACAGGAGCTATGCAGTCTGTAAAATCTGCAACAGCAGAGTCAAATACTCAGGCAACACGACATATCTGTGAGCACATGTGGCTAAATACCACAACGACGTAGCATTAAAGGCTCATTTTAACATGAAGCAAATTGTTTCTGCTTAGCGGACAACTGAAGAGACTAACTTTTCTGTTTAGCTGTGACAGCTTTCCTACATCCATCCATCCATCCATCTTCTGAAACCGCTTAGTCCTCCACAGAGGGTCGCGGGGGATAGCGGCTGGTGCCTATCTCCAGCGGCCAAGGGACGAGAGGCGGGGGACACCCTGGACAGGTCGCCAGTCCATCGCAGGGCCACACAGAGACGAACGAGACAAACAATCAACCACACACCCACTCACACCTAAGGACAATTTACAAGCCCAGTTAGCCTGACAGTCAAGTTTTTTGGTCTGTGGGAGGAAACCGGAGTACCCGGAGAAAACCCACGCATGCACGGGGAGAACATGCAAACTCCACGCAGAGAGGCCGCAGAGCCGGGACGCGAACCCACGACCTCCTTGCTGCGAGGCAGCAGTGCTAACCAACTGCGCCACCATGCAGCCAGCTTTCCTACAATCAAATAAAAAAATATTGCAATACATCGTATCGTTGCCCCTGTATCGTGATGCATATCATACAGTATTGCCTAATTCTTGCCAATACACCTCCAATTTTTAGTGCTGTAGGGCAAATGACTTTAAAGGTGTTGAGAATTATTTTAACTTACTAAAACCCTTCAGCTCATATGAGGATGCTGACTTCTTGCACTCTAATATTTTAATCTGTTCAACCTATGATTTTCTATTATTCACAGAGACCTGGCTATAATTTTAAAAGTTTAAAATATAGATTTTTTTAAAATCAATTTTATATATTCATAAGGTCTTCTAATCCAAAATAGTCATGTGAAATTTAAAAAAAGACTCCCCAAACAAAACCTCAGCTCTCAGGAGGTTTAATAGGATACTGATTCATCCAGGAGAAGTTACTGACGAAACGATGACTTGACGTGTTTGGAGTTTACATAAAAACAAGACCGTGTAATGTATTCAAATTCATAACTTCTACCGACTAGAACTTTTTGGCAAAGTGAGCTTGCAGTTTTGTTCCACCTCTGGTGTCTTTGTTTCCTTGCTATACCTTCTACCTCGACTGTCCTTTCTTCTCTGTCTGTTTGCCTAAGCATTGGCTCAACAAACACCATTGTGCCTGTGAGAAATCCACACGTCTTGTTTGACAGCTCACTGCCATGTGTACCCAGGCAGATCTGTGCTTTGTAATCTAAAGCTGGTGCTCAATGCACAGGCCTGTCTGTGCACTGAGAGACGGCTGCAGAGGGAGGAAGACAGAGGGAGAGAGATACAGACAAATAAACACTGCCAGAAGACGACAGCTGGAGATCGAGGAAACTTATGCCGCAGCGTTATACAATCCATGCTTGCATTGATTGTAATTATTTATCTGAGGTTATTGCTACACCTAAAGCTAATTAAACCTGCATGATTATGTGCTTTGTAGAGTTGTGCAACTTTAATCCAGTGCATTTTTGGAAAGCTTTTTCTCAACTACACAAGCGGTTTTATCAGTTTCGCACCCCCTCCGTTAAATCTCATCACATCGCTCGTGTTTTCGTGTTGTTTGAAGTGCAATATGTAAAAGCAAAATAAGAGTGGCATAAAAACAGCACGGAAATGCTTCTTTAAGCTTGCAGCAGCTTGTCCTCTAACACACTGTCAGAACCAAACCGCAGTAACAATAAAGGGATTACAAACTGATCCGCCGCGTACGGGGCGAGGTGCAGAGAACAACAGCAGAATGTGAATATGGTGACAGCTTGTTGTTGTCGGAGGGCTGAGAGGAGGCGAGGCCGGGCGGCGCGTTGTCGGAAATATCATTATCATGTGCACAAACGTAAACACAAAATCTCTTGTGCAAACACGCAAATCCACTAGGTGTTAAGATTGGAGTCAGTGTTGCTGATCTGAATCTTTCATCACCGTGCCATTGTTTTGCTTTTGGGTTGATGAGAGAGTTTTGTGCGTTCGGTCACTTAAACACTCGAGTGTGCGACAAGGAACTCAGATCTGATGTGAGGGAGTTTATGTGAACGCTGCATCATCAGAGGAAACCTGTCAAACAGGATGTCCCCGGTTTATGGAAAGCAGAACAAGCAGGATGAGAATGAGCAAAACATTTCAAACACACGTTAGCTGCAAAGACCATCATTTGTGCAGAAGGAAGTCTGATCCAGCAGGTGTTTATCAATTTAGTCCTGATCAAGTAATATAAGCTCTTTTGAGGTTGTGGTTTTGTCATTTTGATGTAAAATGTGCTTATTAAATACAACTGCTCTGCTCACCTTTTGGTAATTTAAACTAACCAGTCAGAGGCATTGTGGCATCAAGTAAAAAGATGAAAAACAAAAGATCTTTAAAGGCACACTATGTAACATTTTCATATTTTAAAATCTTTTTCTTGAGGGAGTCTGTGCTAATCTGACCCTTTACAGGGTTAATGAAAAATCACTCAGTTCCATCTGCTGCTTGGATCCAGAATACCGCATTTGCAACTTCTGAGTCTCCGGTCCGGTGTCCTGAAGTCTCACACAGTCACGTATCTCACGAGGGTTAGGCTAACCCAATGTGGCTAGCTGTTATGCTAGCACCGGAGTGTTTTTAACTCATGATTCCTGCATGACTCCTGCAAGGCTGAGGAGACATTTCAACAGTTAGATTTAGGTATTTTTATGACAGTGATTTAAAACGGACACTAGGGGGTGCTAAAAACAAGCCAAAACTGCATAGTATGCTTTTAAGGGACCTGATCCCAAACTGATGCGTTGAGTTGTCAATAATCTGCTTATTTTTTTGAACGTATAATATAAATTAACATTTTATTTAAAAAAGAACTGTCCAAACGCTCAAATATTTCATGTTTTTTCAACATATGATTAATCAGAATCTCATATTTGTAAGGCTAAAGCTAATGTGTCTAAGGTATTTTTCCTATTATGGATGTTTACTTGACTGCTTATGTTTACATGCAACAGAACTGATGAGCCAACAACAAGTCTGAGCCAATAACAAAGAGTGTTGCTGACATCTTAAAACACCTTTGATCTTTAAAATTTCACAAGACACTTCTTTAAAACCTTTACACTGTTGTTAGTTTTGTATTAGTCATTTGAGTGAAAATTTGGGGTTATTTACATGCAATAAATATCACCAGCAGCAACAAAATGTAGCGTTTTGGTTAAACCAGGGTCAAGTCCAGCAGGAGGTTTTGAATATTTCTGCCAAAATATTATGTGTTATTAAGATTCATAAACATGACATTTGTATGGACAGTGGTGAAATGTAGATCGGGGCTCGAGACAGCAGCTACAGACTGAGTGATGTCACTGGTAGGTGTGGTCCTACTGTAGATAACTAGCTGATAGATACCAAAATATCCTTTAAAACAGCTCTATTGTCCTACGCTTCACAGTAGTTTATGTAAATGTTCTTTTATAAACTTGTTTTTTTATTCTGTCCATCCATCCATATCCTTGTGCATATTCTAGGTTGTGTTGCAGAGGTAACAGATCCAGGAAAGAAACCCAGATATCCCTCTCCTCAGTGACACTCTGCAGCTCCTCCTAAGTTGCTTCCAGGCCTGAGAGGATCTCAAAAAACCTCCAGTGGAAAGTAGTAGAGATCAGAAACATAACCACCTCAGCTGACTTCTTTTGATGCTGCTTGAGAAGCAGTGGATCTACTCCGAGCTTATCTCTAAAGCTGACCTTTGCTACCCTAAAGATTAAATAAATTGACGAACCGCAATAACAATTTGGAGAATTGACTTAGCTGCCAGTCCATCAGTTCTTAAAGCAGTTTTTAGAACTATCACACACAAACGCTTCTAAACTAACTTTTGTCAGACATCGTTTGTAGCAGAATTGCGTAATGAGGGTTCAAAGTTTGGAAACATTAGTTTAAAAGGAAGACTTTAACGTAAAAGAAAACCTGTCCTGAACACAATTGAAGTGTTTCATCCAGATTCTGAGAACTGTGACACACTTAAGATTTAAAGTCTCAGAATAACAAGACATGGAGTCCTTTAGTTTGTGACATAGTGCCAACATTTTAAGGGTCAGCCTTAACAGGTGCATTGTGCCACAAGACATTTATGTTTTTGTACAGCAAGAGGAACAAGTTTGCCATAAATTTGTTTAAATTAAAAAAATCTGAACTTAAGTGTCATATCCTTGACTTATAGGGTGGATAGTGTTACTAAAACACATGAACCTTACTGACCTCCTAAGCTCCATTACACTCACACAAAGACCTTTGTCCCGTTTTTCTTAGAAATAATTATCAGAGGGCTGAATGCTCTCTGTGCAGCAGAAAGGCCTCTTCACCAACCTAAAAATTGGATTGTCTTGTGATTCTAAAACTGATTTATTCCTATAAAGGACCTACTGACTTTGTTGCTCTATCACGTCTGCTAAATGGGTGGTACAGAGACTCTGTGCTGCTCATGACTATCTAATAAAGCTTGGTCTAAATGGAGTGATACAGAATAGATTGTATTCTGTTTATCAGTCTGTGATGTGACAACAGTTTCCTGCACCAGAAGGTCAGGACAAACCTGCCAGTGTGTCCTGACTTTGTGCTCACGTTGTACTGCAGGTGATGATCAGTCGCACGTGTTTTCAGTGGAAACCAGCATCACCCTCAGCCCAGATGATTTGTATGTTTGTGTCTAAACAGAGAAACTCTCTGAATTATCCAGATCAGATCCTAATCAGGCTCAGGGCAACGCGTTGCTGCAACCTGAGTTTTAGAGTTACACGAGGCAGGTGTTTCATAATCGCGTTTGACCTCATTCTCATGGTTTTTAACTTGAGTCTCCCTTGAGGAATCTCTAAATGAAACCTGATATAGTGTTCTCAGTTGGGCAGCACAATGCACACAGTACAGTTTTGTTATTTTGGTATCCGGTGAACTCGGAAAAATATCTGAAAATAAGGTTTAGATTGAAAAATGTTGATCTGCAGTTTGTCACACAGTCTAGCCTTGTCTCATACGTTATTCTCCTCAGAAGGTTTAGTTTAATGTAACCTTCATGCATCAATGTGGACATTTTTCTTCTTTATCTGGCCATCATTTTAGTTATGTTAGTTATTATTAGGGATGCACCTATACTAGGGATGTACACCTTTTTCAAAACCGATCCGATACCGATACTTAAATCTGAGTACTCGCCGATACCAAGTACCGATACCGATACTTCTATCACACACAAAAAATGCAACGAATTGGAATACAGGTTTTATTTTGTCTTCTCTGCTTTTTACAACAAATAACTGAGTTAGATAAAAAAAATAAAATATATTAATAAAAATGATCACAAAACTAAAATATAAGGTGAAAAATAACCATTTTCTGTGATTTCACAGTGAAATTATTGCAGTTTTCCACATTTTAACCAAATAAAATGAACTATTTGGCACCATCTCCAGCTCTCAACCCACACTGTTCTGCTCAATAGCTCCCCCTAGTGTTCAATATAGGAAACTACAACAGATATCACAAGTCACAGACAGTGAAGCCACTGGTATCAGTTCCTGGTATCGGGTAACTTTAATCGGTATCGGGCCAATACCGATACCAGTATCGTATCGGTACATCCCTAACCGATACCCATACTGGATCGGATGTTGGTGCCAATCCAGGCCTTTTAGCTGTATCGGTGGATCGGTAAAATTGGCCAGTACAGGATCGAATATTATTTACTACACTTTATCCTAAATATGAGCAGAGAAATAATGTGGCAAACTACATTACTTTACACTGTAACTCACAAATTACATTAGTTAGACATTTTGAGGGTTTTCTGGTCCCAGTTATAGTATGTTTGAGGTTTATTATGTCTGCTGTTACAATACTTTAGTGTTTGCATTAGTATCGGTGGATATCGGGTATTGATTGATCCAAAAGCCCAAATATCGAGATCAGTGTTGGGATTGAAAAAGCTGGATTGGTAAATCTCTAGTTCATATGGCAACATTTTTTGTAACATAAGCTCTGTTTTAATGAATTTTGAAATTAAATGTTTTTATTTTTCAAAAGCTCGATAGAACACTGACAAAAAATACTCCCAGGTTGTGCCATTAAAGATAAAAATGTTCACTTCCCCAAAAAACTGCTATGGAAATAGTACAGAAAAACTTTTTTTTTTTAACTTTTTTTTGTTGTTGTTGCTTTTTTGGATTAAATATTTAATCAACTTCACATTCAAATAATATCATCAGGATTTAAAGCTTTTAATGCCAGTTTAATTGGTGATCAATTTTAAATGATAAAAAACAAAAAATTTATGATTTTACGTAAAATTTATTTCATCTTGTTGGAGAATTATTTAAAATCAGTCTTGTATATGACAAAGATCCCCCCCCCCAGCCACCTGAAATTAGTTTTTATTAAGAATAACTCATGTTTTGTGAGGTTTTTTTTTATCATAAATAAAGATATTAAGAGTTAAAAAATCCTCCAAATGATTTAAAGTTTGGTAGTTTAGAGAGAGCCTGCTGTTTTACAGATAAATGCAGAAAAAAACTAAAATATAAAGTTTTTATAGAATTTTGGGGGGACGTTTTTGTCCTTGTTGCCTCAAAAGAGAAGTTTTATAACTGATGCCTGAGGGTTAAATAACTTAACCTTTAAAGTTGTAACATTAGTTAATGTTAACTTTAAAAAATCTACTTCTTTGTTTTTTGTGGTACTTTTTGGATCAGTCAGTAATGAAATAATAAATATTTGTAAAAAGCAAGAAGATTTGACCAAATCTTGACCTATTAAAAAGCAGATACTAATATTTGCTGCTAAATCATAAAGCTGAGGGTTTATGGAGACAATACTCAATGGATGCTACTGTGAGCCCTCAGGTTTAAGCTTTATTAAAAGGTCCTCAATGGTTGTTTAGTCCTACCAACTTTAAAAGAGAGAGAATTTTTAAAAGAGGGAAGATTTGGAGTTGATAAACAAGGTCTTTATTAGTGCCTATAGGAGTCTTTTTGTCACAAACCTTTAACTAAAGGCTCAGAGAACTGAGTCAACAGGTGGACAAATGGTTTCTTTTAAAATGTTGAGATAAACGTTTCTGAGGGAAACAACAAATGTTAAAACAGCTGGCTCTGTTGTTTAACATTAAATGAAAATGGTTGGTTTATGATGAGTCAAAAGATTTAAAGATGGCAGACTAAAGAAAAGGAACAGCTGAATGTGTCATTATGCAGAAACACTAAAATAAATCTTGTCTTAGCGGAAACTTGAGCAACAGATCCCAAGAAGTTCACGTATTGCCAAAAATAGCCGCTCGACCACGTTACCCCAAATGACACCAGTTTTCAGGTATCAGCCAAGCTTTGTTGCAAACAAAAACATCCCTCTCCTCCGCACGCTGAGCGAGACCCAGACGTTAGAAAATAAAGCTCTTTTCCCTCCTATTTCCTGAAAAGCTGACTTTTGGCAGATAGCAGACCTCTCGGGCTCACAGCACCACTCTGAGCCCTGCAGTATGAATAGGCAGCACACACTAACTCACTGCCAGCGCTAAGATTCTTTTCAAGCACAAAGAAAAGTATGTCAGAGCAGAGCAGAGCGGATCTGCCTTGTACAGCCGAGGGCTTAGCATGTAGCTTAGGGACTGCACTCAGCTAGGAAAGTTTGTGTGTGGGTTTGTGTTGTCTGTGTGTGAGGATAATGTGTTTATGCCTCTGTGTGTGTGTCTGTGTACGACCTGTTCCTTTACTCGTTCATTTGACCAAATCGTCTGAATACCAGCTCTCGTTTGCAGCACTTCTTTAGTTTCTCACACCTTTAACTACCAACCTTTACCTAAATTAACCTGCCATTACCTTTAACTATGCTCATATGAAATTATATTTTACACATTCAAGTATTTCTAGTTGTCAACTAAGTGATAAATGTTTCCACAACTAATTTTACATAAACTCCTGCACATGTGTGTGTAGGGCGTGCTTAAATCAACAACACATTCAATAAACTTCCTCGCTGATCTGTTTGTTCAGACTACTCTCCAGGCTTCCAGCTGGAAGGCCTCAGTTAGGAAATAAAAATGTAGTGCTGTCATGAGATTTAAAAAAAATAGATTATGATCTGTAATTAATCAATCTGACGTAAATTTGCTGAGGAAAGCCCTCATCTTGTAGCCTAGTAAACTACGTCAGTTCTGTTCTGCAGACTTTGGTCTAGTCACGCTCCATTGGAACCTCCGCAGCCCACTGATTGGTCCGGTCAGTCTTGTAAAGGGACAATCACAAAAACTGCACCATCATTTCTTCAAAAAGTTTCCCAATTTGGGTCATAACTTGGTATTAAGAGTAGGGCTGGGCACCGAAACACGGTACTAGTCCGGTAGGTACCCATACCAAAAAAACATGGTACCAACTTCGGTACTTTTACTATGAAATCCCCCTGTAAATGACCCGCTTCATTTCTCCACCGGCGCTGCTGCACGGGTGGATACACAGGTGAGACGTGGAGGAACAGAGAGAGCCCCTCCCCTCCCTTTCAAAATAGTTAGCGTAGCGAGTTTTGGGTTAAAAAATTCTAAATTCTAAAGTTTGGCTGCATTTTGCAATGAGACATGAATGAAACATATGCAATGAGATTTGTGCTGCAAAAAACAGGAATTCCAGCAATTAGTCGAAGCCACGCATCGCATATGGAATTAACTTGCTGCTGCAGCGCTGTATTCAGTCCAACTCTGAACTTCCAGCCTCTACTGTATCCGGAGGTGTGTGAGGGAAGAGACAGGGACATAACAGAAAGTTCCCGAGGTGAGCAATAAATACCAGTAATAATAGTAAATGCATAAATATGCCAAAAAACAATGGTTTATACATTTATTTTTATTTAAAAAAAAAACATTCAATACTCATTATTACCGTATTTGCCCGAATATAGGACGACCCTGACTATAAGACGACCTCCCTTTTCAAGACTAATCTTCAGAAAAAAAAGACTAAATTCACTTTTTAAAGAAACTATTTTTATTGAAATTTTGAGAAAATAATTTAAATAATAATAATTCCAGACTGCTGCTTTAACATTTGCTTATTAACAGAGGTGCACACAACTAGTCCACCAGTCCGCTGTGCTGATCTCTCTGCCCAACGCACCTTTGCTGACAGGTGCTTTCACGGTCGGACTGTGCAGCCCCGCGATCATCAGACACTGATGAACTTTGGTGCTGCGATGGAGTTTTCTTATAGGGGAAGCTTGTTTACACACACACTGCTGCGCAAAAATGCACAGACATACAAACCCGCTGCTTACGCACAGACACACACACACACTGCTGTGCCATGATCGCCGACACACAAACCTGCTGCGTGTGTGAGGGAGTGTGTGTGTGTGTGGGGGGGGGGGTTGCAAGATACATGAGATGGATGAGATTCTGAGGGAGAATGCGTGTGTAAATCGAGCGAGCGACGCGAGCCCTCACCTGTACAGTCTGCTCGCTGAAAGCACCTGCTGGGTCTGGAAATGGACCTGGCTGCCTCTGGACTCGCCGTCTGGCATCTAAATCCTCAGTGGACCTGGAACTTTGAGCTGGACCGGACCTCTGGAACCACTCGCGATCTGAGCTGCTTCCTGCCGCTTTGACCAAAAAACATACGCCCTCCGCCGGAAAAACTAGGGCGCGATAATAAGACGACCCCGCCTTTTCAAATTATTTTCAATGAAAAAAACCTCGTCTTATATGCGAGCAAAGACAGTACTTGTTATTTTATCTCAGGATTATACATATAGGTACCGAAAAAAGTACCGGTATCGAAAACTAGGTATCGTTAAAGTAGTAGTATTGAAAAATATTTAACGGTACCCAGCCCTACTTAAGAGGTAATTATGGGTCCCAAAGTTGAGAGTCATCACTGTTCTAGTGCACAGGTTAGATCATCTGGTCTGTGATGAAGTGGTCACTAAACCAAAATAATAATAATAATTTAATGTATAAAATCTAACGAAGGTCAGGTTGTTTTGTCTGGAAATGCAGGCAACTGGTCAGAACTTGTCTACAAAAGTTTGTTATTGTTTTACAAAAAATGTTTTTTAAGAGAATTACTTTAGAAACGAACAATGAACAACCTAAATCAAACATTAAATATCAGAAGAACAGAGTATTATTTTTATTTCTGTCATTTTTTCTGATTTAATACTATGCAGTTACTTTTTAGTTGGACAATTGTAGACAATTTGTCTGAACAAACACTGTACTGTTTTCCTGGGGACTGGATGAATAAAAAGCCATTATGTTTAGTTTTTTTTACTCATCATTGGTGAAATAACCCACTCCTGAAGTCAGGAATTACTGAGGTTCTGTCCAGATTTATAGTAGAACTTGTTCTTGTTTAAACATATAATCAGATTGAACAGAGCATTTTAAAATGTCACTCAACACCAACAGTCAGTTTAGCAGAGCGTTTGAGCATATTTTCCAAGTTGTTGGAATAAAATTTCTTCTTTTTTTTTCCTTCTAAAAAAAGCCATTACCCACAAAGCCATAAGTCTTATTCCTATTTGTCAAAATGTGAATATCGATGGCCATAAAGTTATTCATGCCAGCGTGGCATATCATCTTTATTTGAGAAAGAAATGAAATCTCATTCTCTCCCACTCCCAGGAGAAAAATAGCATGTCTACCTCCCTCCCATCCATTTCAGCGGATCGGCTGAACACATTTTGTAGGAGTGACTCGAGGGCCTGTGTTTGATGGGGTTGAAGAGGTCAGTTAGGCTCATTGGGAGTTAAATTTACTCACACAAAATTTTGAATTTGTTCTGTTAGTCGCTTTTCTGATGGAATTTTTATTTTCTTTTTAATTTAAAAAAGAAACAAATCGAGTAGCTTTACCGCTGAGCCGCTTCTTGCTGTGTTTAATACTAAAGCTGTTAGCTTATGTGCTCTCTACTTGAAAAGACTTGAAAATGACAAATTTACTTACAATTCCCTTCTCCTAATGCTGCCTTTCAACACAGTTCAAAAGTACAGATTTAAATTCTTTGATGTTAGGTTTCAGCTCTTAAAGCCGACTGATCCACCAGTCGCAACCAGGAGGTCTCGCTGTGACCGACAAATTCTATTACTGACCAAACCTTTCAAATACAAGATCCCAAGAGGTTCTTAAACAGCCGGTCTGAGTCCCATCCCTGTGGGAAATATGAACAAAAAGATGCGTTTCCCGTAAACTCAGCTCTCCTGGGATTAACCGTGTTCAGCTCTCCGTCTCTCAAAAGAAACCCAGGCTGCTTCTGCTTTAAGACAAGAAACTTTTACCGCTGAATGGATGTAGGCTGAGTTCTAAACTACCTTGTTTTCACTGATTTAGAGGGATTAAAACTACAAGGGTACACACACACACACACATTATGACTCTTTAAAAAGGCAAATATACTTCAATACTTCAACATAAATACCTCTGTAACAGATTTATGATTTTTAAGACTAGTAGTCCTTGATTTAGTCAAATCATTTTGTAAAATGACATTTTTTGTGCTTTTCAAGGTCCATTAGCTGTGGCGGCCATCCTGAATTGAATTAACTCCAAAAGTGAATTCGTTTTTAGACGTACATCCAATTATAACTTTCTGAGAATTTCATAAAACTTCATCTTGTGATTCATGAGATGATCCGCTAACAAGAAATATTACCAAAGGTTTAATCAAAAGAACTCATGAAATGTGAAGCTTTTGAAGTATGTTTTGGGGATGACTTCTAACTAATATAAGACCCAATTGTAACTCAATGTCTGTAGAATTGATTGAGTTGTTACCATTTGTGGGTCTGCTGTTCATCAGCTGTGGCAGCCATCTTAAACTCACGTGACTTCAAAGGTTAATCAGTTGTAGAGACACTTCCAGTTGTTACTTTGAGAGTTTTATTTTACTCTGTCCTGTGTCTGGTGTACTTTTGTTAAAACATGTTAGTTTATCTGTAAAGTTAATTGAAGTAGGTAGTAGGCTTGGGCGGTATTCAGGTAATACCGTATACACCCGGTATTGAAAAATAGCAACGGTATCTGTTTCAATACCATCATGAAAAAATGCACACTGGACTGCCGGTGAGCCGACGGTAACTTTGGGCCGGTCTGGGACGCTCACGCCGCCCGCTATCCAAGCGACTCGTTTTAGTCAGCACTTCCTTGTTGTTGCACGAGCTCGTATAGCCGCTGGTGTGTTCTGCGCACTTAGGGCTTCAGTCAACAGCGGGGTTTCCCCGTTTGGCCGTATTTCCGATTTTATTTTGATATGGCAGAGAGAAAAATACACTACTTCCAGTTGTTCCGGTTTTGTCTCTGAAACGAAAGAACGGAGAGTACATGGATTCGTGTGCGCTTAGAGCTTCAGTCAACAGCGAGACCCTCCCTTGTTTTATTCAGCATTTCCTTGTTGCGGTGCGAGGTGAGCTCGCTTACAGCACTTCATTCAACAGCGGTAGCCGTCCGAAGCCGAACATCAGCTGTAAGTGCTCATGGTGGGAACCATGACCAAAAATGCCCGAGTCGAATTATGGTCTCAGTCCAACTCTGGTCACGGTAATACTGTACACCCCGGTAAAATGTGGAGGAAGTTTGACGATATTAAAATTTGGATACCGCCCAAGCCTAGGAGGTAGAGGATTCAGAGATTTTACTCAAGTAGGAATAGCGATACTTAACTAAAATATTACTCAAGTAAAAGTATGATGAAGTAAAACTACTCATGAAAGTAATTTTTTTCAAAAAGTTACTCAAGTAAATGTACTGACCCACCTCTGACCACGTCCAAATTACTACACTACTGTATGAGTCACTGCAACAGCACAAACATAGGTTTACAAACAGGTTCTAATGCACCGTGTGATATTTTTGAGCAACAGTTTTAAATTTCCAAAATGAGTCGTTAATTTGGCACAGACCTACAGTAGTGTCTCTCCTGATTTAACTAGCTACGAATATGCTCCAGTCGGAGGACTACTTCCTGTTTCTAGAGACTAAGCCCACTTTGAGTGATGTCACCGGTGGGTAAGGTGCTTACTGTAGATAAATACTAATAGAACATCACCTAAAAATGACCAAATTATGCCTTTAACCATAAATGTTTACTGTTTAAATTCTATCTCTTTAACAGGATTAGTGCCTTCCTCATGAACCTGATGTACAAAATTCTATTAATCAGGGGGCTCAAATTCAATTTTATTAGGGGCCAGAATTTTTAAATATATGTCAAATGTCTGTTTTGTTAAAGAAGAATATTTATATAGGAATTTACCCTTATCACACAAAATATAATTTTGTCAGAACAACCGTGATTTTCATTGTTTTTATTTAAATATTATTAAATTCAAAACACGCCAGCCACAATAATTTCTCATCATCCTCCCTATAAAGGTCTTGCTGATTATTCCTAATGAAAACATTTGGCTGCTGGCCATCAAGTCTAGTTTAAAAAATCCCAAAATTATAAATTTAAACATTTCTCCTTAAAATACTACAAGAAAACTCACAAATTAAAAAAACTTCACGTGAAAATGAAGCACAAAGTATGGTAGCTGAAAAACTTTTTCCTCATCTTAGGTGTTGTACATGACTTCTGCCCACTGGTAGAAAAGCCAGTTTTATTATGACATCATCATATTATACAATACACTCTTTGACTTGGTAAAAATATATCTGATTTTAGTGTTTGTCCCTGTTTTGTTTTTTTTACTTTTATTTTTATTGTAAATTTCAATGCAGATGACACTTTTCTGTGATGATCTAAAAATAATTCTTTAAGTAGGATAACCTCATTCAGGTCTTTCCCTTCTTATATATCTATATGTATTTTTAAATAATACAGAGTAAAAAAAAACTCAAATATATTCTAAAACCACATATAACCCTAAAAAGTAAATAAACAAACTAACAAAAACACACTAGGTTGCAATTGTCCCATGTCTTCTGTTCATCTTGAATTGTCCAGATTATTTCTGATTGTCAAATAGTGTCCATTTTCCTCATTTTTTGGCAAAGGTGTCTTCTTTTAATCTAAGAACATATGTCATTCGTTCTGTCATGTGGATCTCTCTTATAATTTCCAACCACTGTTGTCTTGTGTTTGTCCCTGTTTAATGTGATTAAGTTTTATAAAACCAAATGAATCATTTATTGTATTTTCAGAACACAGCCACACTGTTCTAGTGAGTGAAATTGTAGCTGTCCACAAACCAGAAGACGAGAGCTGGGAGACTGAGAGGTGTCAGCAAAAGACACAGCAACCATCCCAAGTGGATTCCTACACCTTCACAGGTAAAATGTTACACCTGTATTCATATTTTGGGGGAAAATATGCAGCATCTTCAATTCGCCTGATGCCACGTCCCAGTTACATAATGTGTCTGCATTCAGCTCCACCAATCAAAAACCGATCCCATGCCGTAAACACAGCTGCAGTCTGCTCTTTGGTTAGAAAAAAATGTGTTATCAGAATCGTCCCTTGAGGTTTTAGTTCCCTCGGTCCTTGATGGCGGTATGCCACTTTCTTTAGAGCCGGTTTTTATTTGAAGTCATTAGATGATATCTAAACAAGATTAGGATTTACATTATTTATCACAGCCAGATGTGGAAGATTTCCCCCTCTAATGTGTGCTTTTACAGCCATTAAAGAGCGTCGAGTTTGACACGACTGCACGACGCTTCAAAGGCACGTCCCGTCATTTACGTCCTGATTATGTAACCCATTAGAGGGTGATTTTACACCCACCTCCAATCCCTCTCCGCCTGCCTCACTCGAGTCTCTCTTAGTGATTCAGACTGAAGCTCCTCTACGAAAAGTCAAGTTTTCCATCTGATGAAAAGAAATGCTTAGTGGGATCATTTGACTTTGGAATGCTTACTGAGTGAAACTGCCATCAAAGTGCTTAGTGGGTGAATTTCTGCTGCTTAATGTAAATATTTTAGTAATGTTCTTAGCAGAACATTATGCATCTCCACTTTTTTTGTGTGCAGTTTTAATTCACTTAACTGATTTTCTCCTTCATTTCCTGCTCGTTCAATGATTGACCCAGGGGGGGGGGGTCATTTTCAGGGCAAGTGGAAAAAATGGCATTTTTATATTTTATGTTCCCGATAATAAAATTTATAAATATCACAATATATCGTATTGCTTGTAGTATCGCGATATATCGTATCATTGCCTTGTATCATGATGCATATTGCCAGATTCTAGACAATACTAACCCCTATCGGGTTCCTGGGTACCATCATCACCCAAGACCTGAAAGAGACGGCCAACATAAACGCAGCCATTAGACGGGATATTTGGGTCATTTTGAATGGTGTCCTACTTCCTGCAAGAGCTCAGGAAGTGTAACCTGCAAGAGAAGCTGCAGGTAAACCTCTATACCTCCACAGTCCAGTCTCTGTCAACATGGTGTGGGTCAGAAGCCAATACCTGATGGTCTATGCTTAATGATGGCTTATATCTGTGTACTATGTTTGCCTGTGTCCATATTTCTTCACCTGCATGTTTAGTAATTAGAATGCACTATGGGGTATTTGCTGCTAATTTATGACATCATTTTGTTTCTTTACAGTTTCCTATGTAACGCGTACGATGCAGCATCAGTGGCAGTGTAGTGACGTGACCTTTCACTGCTCCGACCAGGGACTCTGTGAGCAGTGGATCCAAGCTACAAACGAGCAGCTGTCGTTACTCAGTATGTGCTCCCTGATGTCTTTTCTCCGTCGGATATGGTGATGAACTCTGGACTCAATCTGTTTATTGACTATGAATCATAAATGTTCCGGCTGCGCGCTTGTGCCAAAAAAGCTGAAGCACGCAATGTCGTTAAACTTCACTTAGTGCAGATGAGGACAAATACACACTATAGTGAAGTGAGAGGTGATACACACACAAAACCAGCGGACAGAAAAAGCATGAATAAAAATAAAAAAGTACATTTCTTAGCGTCTGAAGTCAATAAACAGCTGAAGACTGTGATTTAAGGTAAGTAATGGAGCACAATTTCATGGAAAATAACAGTTTCAGATGGTGGCGAAGCATTTTATCTTAAAAACTAAAGGCAACAAAGTAATACAACTCTAAACATTGACTGTTTAATAGGTTAAACTTGTAGAAAAGTGACATTTTAATTTGCTTTCATCCACTCTCGCCATGTTTCACACAACACCTGCACAACTAGAACACTACTAGGAATTGTTGTGGTGTTACAAGATGTCCAGGCTTACATGAGTAATAATTATGTGCACGTGTACTCTTGCATCACGTTTGCAGACATGTTTTAACCCTTTTTTAACCAGGCTAACATTTGGTATAGAGCACATTTTAGTCCCTATATTTTATTGAAGTGTGCACTGAACTCAAATTATTATACTGTCGAAAGATCAATTTTCTCAGTTTTTTTTTTTTTTTCTTGGTGTTGTGGTTTCATGCAAACCTGCAGAGGATTAGAAGCAGCTAACCTTTTAAATAACCACAAATTAGCCATTAATTTATCACAAATCAGCAGGAGTGTCTTCCTGATCTGGAGTATCCCTCTTGTTCAGTGCCACATCCTGTGAGCTGTATTTAAGTTCAAATTTTAAAAAAGGAAAAAATGATCCTGAAACGGCATGTGTGATCTTTCACGGTTTCCGTGCGTCTTCTGTGACACGAGCACGGTTTAGCAACGGACACGCTGCCGAACTGGTGGAGGAACACATCTCGACGGGGGATCATATATCAACGTCTGCGTATCATATCATTTTATAACTCGCATAAAATAAGTAATTATAACTTTTTACACAGAAACACACTTCAAAATGACTGAAATAACCCTTTAAGGTGGGTTTAATCCATCTGGAATGGTCCTCTTGGGCTCATTCTGCTTGACAAGATTAATCAACTCAAGGAAATTGACCTCATTCATTGTGAAGATGAAGCATGTGTGTCTTTAATAGTGCAAGTCTCCTCCACAGTGCACCTTTACATCACCCATTGACAATTCATTTATGTAATCTAATGGAACTTTTGTCTTATTGCCAAACGATGTCAAGCCCTTTTGCTCGTTTAACATTCAATCCAATTTCATTTCTTTTCAGATTGAGAAGCTGCTGTATCTCGGTTGTTTTGTCCCTAATTCAGTCTTCTACAACAGCTCTAAACAAGCCATTTAGTATTCTCCATCACAGCATTTTGTAGGTTTATCACTAAATGATGCAGTGCCTCTGCATTGCTTCATACTCCTTCCACAGTTATCGGACTCGTCATTTATTATTTTTGAGCGGCGTGTTTTGAGCACCAGACAGGTTGAATGTTGAATTTGAAAAAAGTCTCTGGTTAATGAAAACCTAATCAAGCTGGTGTCAAAGAAAAAAAGAAAATAAATTAATTGACTATCCTTCACTTTGCAGCCAACCGACCAAAAAGCCTGCTGGTGTACATCAATCCTCACGGAGGAAAGCAGCGCGGGGAGCGTATTTACGAGCAGAAGGTGGCCCCGGTGTTTCGACGAGCCGGCATCTTTACGGACGTGATTGGTGGGTCCCTATCAGTAGCATTCCCCAACATTTAAATAAAAAATGAGTCTCGAAGGCCGCCGTATAGATCTCTGCTGCCACCGCGGCCTCTCGTAGGGACTGAGGAGCCTCGCAAGGATATGATTTTGCTTATAGCGGCATTAATCACGCTACCACCTTAATGGAAGCCGTGATACTTGATAAGCATGGGGTATCCAAACACATCTATTATTCAATAAGTGTTTGCTACTGCTACACATAGTCTGGAGTATTGATGGTCCATCAGAATGAGTACTGTTCACTCTGGGCTTCCTATAGCTGCTTTGAATTGCAATGATTATATTTGTGCTGGTATTATACAGCTGGTAAACAGATTTACTGTTGAAATATTGTTTTTTGTTTCGTCTGTCTCAGGGCTCATTTTGTTAATATACAGTACAATAGCTGAATTAGGCTGTTTGGGCCACTGTGCCATGGCTTTTTCTGAACATTAATCTGCTCAGCGGGTTTCGGTAAACAGTTCACAAGTGCAGTGCATTTCCCGGCCACGGTTTGTTTTATTTTTATTCTCAAAAGCTCGAAATAACAAGCTTTCTGCACCAGTCAAGCCACAAAAAGTTCAGTGATTTTGTTTGTATACTGCCTTTTTTTATTGCACTTGCACTAATGCTTGTCGTTTAATTGGTGTCCGCAGTTACGGAGCGTGCCGATCATGCCAGTGACCACTTGAAAACGGAGGCCATTCTAGATCAATATGATGGGTGAGTGTTTCATGAAGGCAGCTGCTGCATTCAGGATTATTTTTGTCTCTTCGTGTTTTAGTAAGGAGAGGCTCAGTAGCCCTATAATCTGTGTTGGATCAAATTATAAGTCAAGACATAAACTCACAGGGCCACTTTATTAGGTATACTTGTTCAGGTTCTTGTTAACACAAATAGCTAATCAGCCAATTGCGGGAAATGGCCAGAAAAAAAGAAAAGAACCAGTAAGCAAATGTCTTTGTAGGAGCCATAACTAAATATATATTGAGTATTTATCACTGGGTTTGACGTGCAACAGGGGTCACGTGGTGCGGGCGGTCGCAATTAAGAGGAGCCGTCATTCTGTCACCTGGTGTGGGATTTTGACCGATAGAGAGGAGGGCTGGGTAGCCGTAGTTTTGTTGACTAAAGATGTAGCGACTTCCACAGTCGCTTTAGAGGTGGAGGATGGGTCCAGTTCTAGTTGTATAACGCGCCGTCAGCTTCTAATTAACGCACGGACATGAAAAGCCTTTTCTTGGTTTATTAAGTCTTTCACTGTTACAGGAACTCCTTGAGTTAGGTTCAATCCGTAACAAAACGTGACCATAAACGAGATTAACTTTAATACACAGCGTGATTTACGGTAAACTTTAGGGGTAAATAGGGATGTGCCGATACCACTTTTTTCAAAACCGATCCGATACCGATACTTAAATCTGAGTACTCGCCGATACCGAGTACCGATACTTCTACCACACAAAAAAATGCAACGAATTGGAATACAGGTTTTATTTTTTCTTCTCTGCTTTTTACAACAAATAACTGAGTTAGATTTTTTTTTTTAATTAAAAATTAAAAAATGATCACAAAACTAAAATATAAGGTGAAAAATAACCATTTTCTGTGATTTCACAGTGAAATTATTGCAGTTTTCCACATTTTAACCAAATAAAATGAACTATTTGGCACCATCTCCAGCTCTCAACCCACACTGTTCCTCTTTAACTCAATAGCTCCCCCTAGTGTTCAATATAGGAAACTACAACAGAAATCACAAGTCACAGACAGTGAAGCCACTGGTATTGGTTCCTGGTATCGGGTAACTTTAATCGATACCGGTATCGGGCCCTAGCGGTAAACTTTAGCAGTACTTTCAAGGTTTAAACTTTACCATAAATCACGCTGTGTATTAAAGTTTATCTCATTTATGGTCACGTTATGTTACGGATTGGACCTAAATCGAGGAGTTCCTGTAACAGTGAAAGACTTAATAAACCAAGAAAAGGCTTTTCATGTCCGTGCGTTAATTAGAAGCTGACGGCGCGTCATACAACTAGAACTGGACCCATCCTTCACCTCTAAAGCGACTGTGGAAGTCGCTACAGTCTTGATGTTAAAGGTTAGAAGACACAGAACTGACCTGTTCAAGATGACAAAGTCAACAGTACCTCAGTAAACCAGTGCTTCAAATCAAGATCTACAAAACAACATCTCTGAACCTCAACATTATTCACACAGGATCACCAGAACTGTACACTAAGAGATTGGGAAAATGTACCCTGTATGTAAACATGTAAACATGTAAAATGTTTCCTGGTCTGATGAGGCTTGATTTCAGAATGTCGGGTCAGAATTTGGTGTCAAAAGCATGAAAGCATTGGATCTATCTTGCTTTGTGTCAGTGGTATAGGATGCTGGTGGTGTAACGGTGTGAGGGATGTCCGGCTGATTGTGGTTTCAACTCCACAGCCTACTTGAGTGTTGTTGCTGACCATGTCCATCACTTTCACCACAGTAGACCCATCTTATGATGACTATTTCCAGCAGGATAATGCACCATGTCACAAAGCTCAGATCATTGCAAACTGTCATTACTCCACAGTCACCAGATCTCAATCCAGTCCAGAACCTTAGAAATGTGGTAGAACAGAAGATTCACAACATGGATGCAACTGTGTTATGCTGTCACAGTAATCTGGACCAGAACCTCTGAGGAATGTTTCCAGCACCTTGTTGAGTCTATGATGGCAATAATTAAGAAAGAAATAGGAGGTCCAGCTCGCTACTAAACCCAAGTTTGAACCAGTGGAAGCTCACTGTTGTCCTAAAGTTCTGCAGGGAAAATAGAACTTGGTATTTCCTACATTTGTAAAACCATTTCATTCCAAACACCATTTATTTTTATCCTATTTCCTTCATTTCCAAAACTCATAATGGCTGATTAAAGCCATTAATAATTTCCTAATTTATCAAACCTAAAAAAAAAATCACAATATTATGATTCCATAACATTAGAAAATGAACGTAAAACAAACCTGCTCCTTCGTCTTCTCTTGCAATAACCACAACACATTAAAACTGACAAATCGCTGACATACATCAAGGTTATGTTTTCAGCTCAAATTGAAAGTTATTTGAGCAAAGCAAGAAGCCAAGACTTAAAAAAAAAGTGAGCAAAAAGGGGTTCTTTTGTTGCTGCTGAGTGCCTTATCGTTTCAGCTCCTATTCATCTTATATTTGTTACACTAGAAGCAGGGTTAGAGTCCATTATGCTTTTTCTTTCTGCAGTATGTGTAATTTATAGATGCATTTCAGTTGGTTTTGAGTTAGATTTAGGAAGCTGTAATGCCTGGTGGCACAGTGTGATATTCTTATTTATTGTGGAGTTTCACAGCTGCCCTGTTTCATTATTGTCAGTGTTTTCTTGCTATGTAGTTATTTTTCCTTCAGATTTTTGTGCTCTAAATGTACATGTAGCTCTACTTGTTATGTGAATGCCAGCAGGGAGACTCGCATGGCCAAAACCAACCTTAACTGTAAATTAAAGAAGACAAACTTTTGACAAGTGTTCCTTTTTTTTTGTCTCTCCAGGGTGGTGTGTGTGGGTGGGGATGGGATGTTCAGTGAGATCCTGCATGGGTTGGTTACCAGGACCCAAACTGACCATGATGTAGACCAAAATCAACCAGACACAGAGTTGGTGCCGTGCTCTTTACGCATTGGGATCATCCCTGCAGGTGGGTAGTCACTAGAACACATTTACAAGGTTTAGAGACAGGTGGTGATCAATCAATTAAAACTGTTGGTTGTTTTTTTATTCTTTGAGGGTTTTAGTAGCCTTTCACATAGAAGGAAGTGGACGTGGCACACCACTTCTAAACATTTTCATGTGTTTGTAATTCATGTGATGAACCTTAACCATCTAAAGCCTGGGTCCCACACAATACGGGAGTGCTGCTCCGTGGTAGCGCCGCGTCTGAGGCAAGTTTACTAGTCTGCCTGGGAACGGAGCGCCGTTGAACGCAGCTAGCAAAATCAAGCGATAGTCACAATATCTCGCGGGAACTGAGACCAGGAAGTATGAAGCGCATCTGTCAGATCAAAACTACTGTCATGTTTATTTATTATCTTTTAATTCTTCAACAATGGGTAAGTGAGCTATTTATTGGAATAGTCTGTTTCTAAAATCTCTATTATATAAATATTCCACTATGAAACGCTCCTCGTCCATGCACTGGCGGTTGTTTATATTTGCCGTAATAGTAGAGGTTCAGCGTATTGTCGTAATTTCTGCATCATAAAGTCCTCCAGAATGTCGTGTCACACGCGCCATGGCTAAAAAAAAAGAACCGTCGTCAATCTTTAGTGCCACGGTGGAGACCTGCGCATCTGGGACGCGACGTGGCGGACCTAGGGGGACTACTTTATCTGGTTACAATGGTTTCTTCTCAAATTCAGAGCTCGCACACTACACAGAGCAGCGCTCACGTCTTGTGCGGGACCCAGGCTTAAAAGTTAGGGCTGTTTGCGCACTATTAATGTGTTAATGTGAGTTCCCTTTAAAGCTGTAAACTTTTATTAACACGTGAATAACGCATGTGACATTTGTATCCATCACATATGAGAAACTTCTCTCTTTTCTCTAAACACTTACTGCCGAACCAGTGAACTAGTAAACTGTTCTGAAAGTAAAAGGAGTCACGAGTCTGATTGACACAGTGACATTTGTGTTAGTTTAAACACAGTTACGTTGTATTGGGGTATCGGCACATGCTAAAGTGTACTTTTGGCATATTGTTTGAGCATGTTGTACCTTTTGAGATGGTTTTGGTATAAAGTCCTAAAAATTATTTGTAATTGTTTTAGAATATTTAATAATATATTTACATTTGCATAATTTAAATGTATTAAACTGTGCCTACTCTTATAAGAACATTAAAAACATGAAAAATATCCTGTTAAAATACATTTAAACCCTGTGATTAATTTCTGACCACCATTTTTTGCGAATTATCTATCGATAGCCCTAAAAATGTAGCTTCTTAAACTGAACTATTCATTGGCTAATGTAGCGTTTTGAAATAACTTTTAGTTATTTTAACTACACCTTCTTCAGATAACATTAGCTTATTTTTGGTTTATAATGAAAAGTGATAAACTGTCATTTAACCCTGATAATAGCTAATATTTATTGAAGGTATCTAGGTTCTTTGAAAGAGTACAGTGAATTGAAATACCTTATTAATAACGTGAACTGAGACCAGATAAGATTGAACAACCATTTAATTTGAAAAACCTAAGAACACAGACAGATAAGACAGTTTGAAAGTTTGATGTAAACACAATTAATATTCTTAAACATGTTGAGGATGTTAAAGATAGTTTTAATTGTGAGTTTTAACGGACCGTAGCATATGTTTTAATGACTAGGGAAGTTAGTTAATTTAGTTAACCTAGTTGTGACTTTAAGAGTCAATTTAGGGCTAATTTGAGTTTGGATTTTGGTTTGGCTTAATTTAGTTTGGAAGAATTAAGCTTTATCAAAGCAAACCTCTCGATCAGAAAGTGGTGTTCGCTCACTGAAAGGTGGACGCTCCTAGATCTGGCAGGCGTTGGTTTCTCCACGAGCTGAGGCTGGAGTCCCCAGACTCGGAGTGGTGGTCCTGGAAGGCGTGGCTGCCGAGGACCTCGCTGGACAGTCCGTGGATACGTCCGGATCAGCAAGGGAGGCATTTCAGCAGGCATGCTGAAGTCATTTCTGATCAGTCCCCGTGGTGAGGGAGAGACTGAGAGGCCTTGTTCAAAGCTGATAAGGGTTCAGCTAAGATACTAGCAGCACAGCAGCTCCAACTGCTTTCAGGCTGTAGCTCAGACCAAGACTAAGACTCGACAAGACAAGACAAGACTAACAAGACTGGCTTGTACCGGAACTGAATATTAGTTTTGAGAAGAGTTATCTTAAATTCAACCAATCAGAAGATATTAAGTGTACTAATCAGAACTGCGTTAGTGGAGTTGTGAATAGCTCTGATTGGGTATAGGAACTGTGAGGGAGTTTACCAACTCACATATGACTTCCGCCCATTAAACACTCACATTATAATTGCAGAAAATGCATGAAAAAAGCAGAGAAGCATTATAACACTTTGAGTGTGAGTGTGTGGGTGACCCTGAACAGGAACAACAAGAGAATGTTCTGTAAACAAGAGATTACAGTTGGAACACCAGTTTGTGGTGTTAAAAGAAGAGACTTCTTTACAGAGAGTGTTTTATTAGACCAGCTAGTGTCCAGTTAAGGTCATCTGGGAGATGGACCCCTGAAAGTGGACAGTAGGACACCTGTAGGAATCTTGATTCAGGTTAAAACATAATCCAAGAGTGATTGTATTCCAAGTTATTGGGAAAAAGATGGATTATTGTTGTGATGGTCAACAGAGGTCAAAGGTCAGAGGATATAGCCTATTTGGTGAGGCTACACTAACATTAATATAACAATATAATATTACCTATATAATAATTAGGGTTGGGTTTTTTAAAAGTTTTTGATGAAAGTACTAATTTTTATACGCCGTTTGGTCACTTTAAGGCCAGAAGTGGTTTGATGCAAATTTGCGACAATACCGTATTTGCCCGCATATAAGACGAGGTTTTTTTCATTGAAAATAATTTGAAAAAGTGGGGGTCGTCTTATTATCGCACCCTAGTTTTTCCGGCGGAGGGCGCAGGCTTTTTGGTCAAAGCGGCAGGAAGCAGCTCAGACCGCGAGCGGTTCCAGAGGTTCCACACACACTCCCTCACACATACAGCGGGTTTGTGTGTGTGTCTGCGCAATAATTGCACAACAGCGGGTTTGTGTGTGCGCGCGATCATGGCGCAACAGTGGGTTTGTGTGTGCGCGCGATCATGCCGCAACAGCGGGTTTGTGTGTGCGCGCGATCATGGCGCAACAGTGGGTTTGTGTGTGCGCGCGATCATGCCGCAACAGCGGGTTTGTGTGTGCGCGCGATCATACCGCAACAGCGGGTTTGTGTGCGCGCGCGATCATGCCGCAACAGCGGGTTTGTGTGTGTGTGTCTGCACAATCGTGGCACAGCAGCCGGTTTGTGTGTCTGTTCGTTCATGGCGCAGCTGTGTGTCTGTGCATTTTGCCGCAACAGTGTGTGTGTAAACAAGCTTCCCCTACATGAAAACTCCATCAGCTCCACAACTAGATGTGAAGTTCATCAGTGTCTGATGATCGCGAAGTTGCACAATCTGACCGTGAAAGCTCCTGTCAGCAAAGGTGCGTTCGGGCAGAGAGATCAGTACAGTGGACTGGTGGACTAGTTGTGTGCACCACTGTTAATAAGCAAATATTAAAGCAGTCTGTCATTATTAGTAGCATTAGGTAAATTATTTTCTCAAAATTTCAATAAAAATTGTTTCTTTAAAAAGTGAATTTAGTCTTTTTTTCTGAAGATTAGTCTTGAAAAGGGGGGTCGTCTTATTATCGCACCCTAGTTTTTCCGGCGGAGGGCGCAGGCTTTTTGGTCAAAGCGGCAGGAAGCAGCTCAGACCGCGAGCGGTTCCAGAGGTCCGGGCCTGGCCTAGTTCAAAGTTACAGGTTTACTAGTACTGAGGATTAAAATGTCCAGACCCAGCAGGTGCTTTCAGCAGCAGACTCTGTACAGGTGAGGGCTCGCGTTGCTCGCTCGATTCACACACGCATTCTCCCTCAGAACCTCATCCTCTCACCGTTCTTTATATGCACCCGACACACACACACACACACACTCCCTCACACATACAGCGGGTTTGTGTGTGTGTCTGCGCAATAATTGCACAACAGCGGGTTTGTGTGTGCGCGCGATCATGGCGCAACAGTGGGTTTGTGTGTGCGCGCGATCATGGCGCAACAGTGGGTTTGTGTGTGCGCGCGATCATGCCGCAACAGCGGGTTTGTGTGCGCGCGCGATCATGCCGCAACAGCGGGTTTGTGTGTGTGTGTCTGCACAATCGTGGCACAGCAGCCGGTTTGTGTGTCTGTTCGTTCATGGCGCAGCTGTGTGTGTGTGTGTATGTGTGTGTGTCTGTGCATTTTGCCGCAGCAGTGTGTGTGTAAACAAGCTTCCCCTACATGAAAACTCCATCAGCTCCACAACTAGATGTGAAGTTCATCAGTGTCTGATGATCGCGAAGTTGCACAATCTGACCGTGAAAGCTCCTGTCAGCAAAGGTGCGTTCGGGCAGAGAGATCAGTACGGTGGACTGGTGGACTAGTTGTGTGCACCACTGTTAATAAGCAAATATTAAAGCAGTCTGTCATTATTAGTAGCATTAGGTAAATTATTTTCTCAAAATTTCAATAAAAATTGTTTCTTTAAAAAGTGAATTTAGTCTTTTTTTCTGAAGATTAGTCTTGAAAAGGGGGGGTCGTCTTATAATCAGGGTCGTCCTATATTCGGGCAAATACGGTATATAAGTTTGTGTGTATTCAGTGATTATTTTAAGCTCATCACATTGAGGTTCTGAAACATAAAGTAGAATTTGAAATTTTCTAGTCCTATTCTCTACAACACAGACTGTCACAGTGCTCCCTAATTATTGGTTCCCAAACCTTTCACAAGACTGTTGACAACTGTTGCTAGTTACTAGGGGTTGCATTAACCAGCCAACTAGTCAACTTTTATGCGCTTATGTGACTTTTTATGCCATATGTCGACTAGTCGCTGATCACGTGAACTTTTATTTTGAAGGGGTAACTTGACCATTTGATCAGTTCTGGGGCGATCAGTCTATCGTCTCTCTGGCGGCGGTGCGCTAATAAAATGGATATTTACTCAAAAAATACTTCTTGACAGCTTGTGATGATGGCTTGTGATCGATTGTCTTTATTTAAATAACTTTACGGTGAGTAGTTTGTCTCTTTTGTTTTACTAAAAATGCGGTGCTACATTCAGCCCATTCAAACCTCCGATGTGCTAACGGCTAAGCTAACGAGCTTTGGGTGATTTTATTCATTAAATAGCGAATGTCTTTGTTATAATTATGGCCAAACAATAGACCGCAAACCAACTAAAACTAGACTAAAACTGTTTTGCATATAAACATGACTAAAATGTGAGTAAAACTAATCAGCATTTTAGTCTAAAAGACTTGATACTAAAACCAAAGTGCTGCCTAAAACAACACTGCTCTCTATACATTTAAGAATGTTTTCTGAGCTGTTTGTTGTCGGCATTAGAAATAAGTTTTTGCAATAAAGCCTGTCAAGTTTTATAAAGCCGTCCTGTATATGCCGTCTGTATGACGTCATCAGCGATTAGTCAAAGTCAACGCAACTTTTATTACTTGGTAGTCGACTTTAAAAAATAGTAAGTCGTGCAACCCCTACAACTGGTCAAGGATGTGCTCGGAAACTCAAAAGTTGATGGTTATGTGACAACACCAATAATGCATCCATGACCATACAACTGCCACTTAAAAATGTGGTGCTGAAGATTTCCTAAGCCTAACCCATACCCTAAAAGCTCCACTTTTTTGTTGCTGAAAAGTCACCCTATTCTGTTTACATTTGTTGCCACATTGTATTTTTGGAACCAGACTTGAGAGTGGGGCTGAAAGTCCCACCCACTCCCCCACACACCAGCACTACAAGTACTGTGATGTCAGTTTTTGCCTGTGACACATTTGGTACGGTTAAGAATCTCAAGCATAACCTTTAAACTCACATAACTGAGAATATAGTAAAGGGATTAGAAATGTCTTTATGTATGGAGGCATCTTTGTATGGATGACAAGTTAGCTTTTCTTCAGAGTTGTACTTCAAGAGCTGGAATTTCAAAATACATAAATGTTTAGGAATCCAGAACTGTTACTTCAAGTCTTACTGATGCCAAGCTACTTAGTTCCATTAGAGAATCTCTATGGCAACGGGATGGGGGTGCCACTATGAGTCGGCAAGCGGGTCAGTCACTCCAAGAGCCATGAATGGAAACGTGCTGGGTGACATTTAGTAATCTCTGTGAATATCACCGAGATAGGAATACACTGTATGAAGAGCAGTACGAGTGCACGGCTTGGTGTTAGTAAAAGCTTGTTTAAAACAAAAATAAAGAAGGCGCTGATTGATTAAACAAGCATGATTTGAAAGTGATTTGCTCAAGAAATAATCAAAATGTCAGCTGTGTATTTTGTTTTCCAAGTCAAGAAAAAAGTCTTTGGACAATCACCTAGTGAGCAAAGATTAAAACCAACCTAAGGTTAAAACATTACCTGATCCCAGTCACAACCCATATTATGAAACTGTTTTCAATTTTTAAAATAATACTCATGTGTACTTACGAAGAAGGTGTCCTAATCGGTAGGTTGGAGTTGTTAAAACCAGGATTAAGATGAAGATGGCCAGCAGTGACAATAACTCAAGACACAAATATCCAAGGAGAATATTTTTAGGGAAGGTGATTACTAAACAAGAACAGGTTTGATTGATACAAGAGATACAAAAAAAAAAAAAAACAATGGCTCAACACCAAAACTAAACCCCTCCAAACATATCGATGACCTTTTCTTACTAGATCAGATTTTTCTGGCACATTTTTGTTGCACCAGTTTTAGTTCTTATAGCCTGAGAACTAAAGTCCCAACGCATTTAAATGAGATTCCATCCTTTCTGGTTCAAATGTTTAAAAAAAAAATACTGTCAGAAAGTAAAGTCATAAAATCATTCATGTGCTGAGGATTCAAAGAGTAAAAAGGCGAAGCTAAAAAACATTGAGTCTATTGTTGTTGAAGTGAAGTGATTTTCTATCTGGTGAAATATTTTTGGGAAAACATAAAATCTGGAGCTGCTCAGCTGAGGATTGTGACATTTCTCCAACAGGCTACTGTGTTTGACTAACTTAAGAGGAATAAAACATTAAGCATCTGAGGACTGAACATCACCAGTTGTACTCCATCAAAGGGAGCTGGCTTTTACGGAGTGGCTTCGGAAGAATAAAATTCTGCCATAATGTCACCATATTTTATAAATATTTTAAAACTCTGGCACTTCAAGGCTGTCAGCAGCATTTGCAAAATGTTCAGATGTGATTATGACGCTCAAAGGAGAGAAAGCAAAGGCCAGAAAAGTGATATTCATAGAAAGCTCAAGAAGGCAAAAGAGCAAGCTCATCTTCTTACCCATCTGTGTGTCCGTCTCTGAATGACAGGCTTGATCTCCCCTGTCACGCTTCTGTGAGCCAGCTCAAAACATTGCTAGTTAGATTTCTCACTTTTCTCTCTACTCTCACTCTGTCTTATCAGTGGCAGTAGCTTCCATATTACCACTTGAAGATGATCAAAGTTGGGTAGATAGGTCTAAAATTACTCCACGAGGGCACAGAAAAGAGAGATAGAGGCTTATTACCTCTCAAGTTGAAAGATTTAATATCAAACTCAACATTTCTCACAAGGCGGGGAGCGCCTCTTATCCTTCATTTGTTGGCTGAAGAGTGCCGATGATAGCCCAGAGCCTGGAGCTATCCGATTAGTTAACTTTATGACTGCTACGTCTTTTTGCTTCTGCCTAATAAAATCATTCAGCTACGTTTGGCTTTCTTGGTTGCAGCTTTGAAAGACACTTAATTCTGCTCATTGCCAGACCTTTCACGACTGATTTCATTTATAGGAGAGCTGTACACTTGTAACTAACATCTTTGTGCCGTCACCTTGGAAGTGTAGCAAACAGAGACACAGCTGAAATCTCATAAAGTTGACACTATTGCATTGGGAGGTTGAAGTCTGGCAACAACCTTACCAACAATGCTACAAATACTGGCATTGGTGAGGGGTGATTTATATGGGTTATTTCTACTGCTAAATGTTCAAAAGATGCTCCTTAATGTAATAAATGTATCATTACTATCCATCAACCTCTAGCTTTACGTCATTTGTTGCTAACAAGCACTATAATCACTCCATCTTTATTCTTACCACCCTGTCTGCAGTCTTTTTCAACCATTATCAGACCTGCCAACCTTGTCAAAATTTTTTGAGTACCACTTGTGTGGCGACTCGCGCGGTATTTTGTTTCCCCAGACTTTTGCAACTCCATTGCTTTGCACGCAGTCATTTCCGCATTCACTGTATGGAAATTGATGATAAAAAATGATATGCACACATCACTGGGGCTAATTTATACATTACCTGCAGCTCCCTGGCATCCATCGATCCATCTGTATTTTAACTCATCCATCCATCCATCTATTAACTCATCCATCCATGCATTCATCTGTATATTAATCCATCATATCTACATCCAGTATATTTAATTGTAAACACATCTCTCTCTGCACAAGCTCCCTATTCATTAGCCTTCTACCTTCACCTGTCTGCTTCCATCCACCTGTCTCCTCCTCGTCTCCTCCTGGTGCAGCTCCCTCTTACGCAGCGCGTGCCGTCCTCTGCTCGGTGCGCGCAGAGCGAACTGTCCAATTTCTAATTTGAAAAATCCCGTCAGCTCGTCTTAGTGACTCTTTATCATAAAACAACTTCTTTATTTTCCAGAGCGCTGCTCTCATGTGTTTAAACAGGCCTTAGTTGCCGTGAGCGCGCGACTCGGGCCGCGCGCACTTCCTTTTTGACCGAGTTCTCTGACGCATGGACTTCAGTCCGACTCCGGACTGAACTGGTTCGGTAGACTCGTTATTCTCCGCTTTTCTACAACGACTGACTGCTTCACCACGCTGCTGCATCGTGTTGTCAGACATGTGCACGCGCGCACAGAACTGTGGAAAGCCAAACGCACGTGATTTCATGCGTCTCCATAGGGAACTCACTTGTCCGCAGCTTTTTGCGTAGTTTAGAGAGGGAAGTCGTACCAGCGTATTTGGATGTCAAATTGCGTAGTTTCTACGCAAAATGCATACAGGTTGGCAGGTCTGCATTATAGCCTGATAGCTGGGTATATTGGTGTGTTAGATTCAGGAAATGTTCCTGCAGCGATCACAGCACTGAGATAACATACTGTATATAATAAATATTGTAATAACATTCAAGTCCCAAATTTGGAAAGACACAAAAAGCTGCTGTCACATGTTCAAATCATTGTTGCTAGCATGTTAACGCATCAAAACTCATAAAATAAAGAGATGTGAAAAATATTTTCTACTGTGACAATTGCACAACCTTTGTCACAAGTCATCTTTAGGTCTACAGATGATGAAGACTTTTAGTCCTGGAAAAAAAAAAAATCACGACCAGTTCTGAGAAGGATGCATACTGGAATGGAACTGTCCAGACAAGCCCTGATGTAGAAAATACGCTAGTTTATTACATCACTGAACAGTAACGTTCAAGCTTTTCCAGAATCCACTTCTGGTTTTTAGACCATCTCTTTAAGACCCAATTAAAATTGAACATTATGAATTTTGTTCTGAAATAAATGAAAGAAGTTACTAATTCCCTTTATTGTGTGCTTTTTATCCACAGGATCAACTGACTGTATCTGCTTTGCCACAGTGGGAACTAATGATCCAGTTACTTCTGCGTTACACATCATCGTTGGTACGTGAGAGTCGCTGGAAGACTAACCTCCAGGTGTTTTTTTTTATCTCAGTTCTCAAACAGTCCTGGTTTGTTTTGTGAAAGGACAGAGAACCTTTGAACAGTTGTTTTGTCATTTGGTTTTAGTTGCCTCAAGTGGAGGAGTTTAAGTATCTCGGGGTCTTGTTCACGACTGAGGGAAGGAGGGAGCAGGAGATCGGCAGGCGGTATGGGGCAGCGTCTGCAGTGATGCGGACACTGAACCAGTCTGTTGTGGTGAAGAAGGAGCTGAGCCAGAAAGCAAGGCTCTTGATTTACCGGTCCTAATCCTCACCTATGGTCATGAGCTTTGGGTAATGAGTGAAAGAACGAGGATACAAGCGGCCAAAATGAGTTTCCTCCGCAGGGTGGCCGGGCTCAGCCTTAGAGATAGGGCGAGGAGCTCGGACATCCGGGAGAGACTTGAAGTAGAGCCGCTGCTCCTCCACATCGAGACGAGCCAGTTGAGGTGGTTCAGGCATCTGGTTAGGATGCCTCCTGGACGCTCCGTCAGGGAGGTGTTTCAGGCATGTCCTGCCAGCAGGAGGCCTCCAGGTCGACCCAGGACACGCTGGAAAAAGTACATCTCCAATTTGTCCCGGGAACGCCTTGGAGTCCTGCCAGAGGAACTGGTGGAGTTGTCCGGGGCGAGGGTGGTCTGGGATTACCTAGTTAGGATGCTGCCTCCGGACCCGGATAGATGGAATAAGGCGAAGCAGGTTTTAATTGAACTTTTGTTGCAAATTGATGTAATCAAAAGTTTATTTTCTCTCCCGTGTGTTTGTCTTACAAGGTGATTCCCAACCATTGGACGTATGCTCAGTCCACCACAATGACATCTTCCTCCGATACTCCGTCTCGTTGCTTGGGTATGGTTTCTATGGAGATTTACAGGCAGAAAGTGAAAGGAAGAGATGGCTTGGTCCAGCCAGATATGACCTGTCAGGTATGTGAGCCATTAACTCTAGAACCTGAGCCTACCTTAACCCTTTAACCTTTTGTTTTTCTGATGCTTGGCTTACTGTTCATAGAGGTTACTGACCTTGCTTTGCCTTGTGAGGCTACCTGGGTTTGTGTTAAATCTCGCTGGTCCAGCTCTGGATGCAGACAGGAGGATTAAACAGATAAATCCAGCATACAGCCTCAGGCCTGTAGCACTCAGTGCTTGTGTATACATCTCTGCTGAGACCAACAAGCTCACCCATTGAAGATACACATAAATATATGCTCTTATAAAGTTTTTTACAGGATGCAAAACAAATCAGGCTGAATAAAACAGACCCGAACTAAACAGAGGATAATAATCCAGAACCATACTTTTAAAGCAAGTTACTATTTAATAATTGCAGCTACAAATCAAACAAGTACACAAGATGCTCCGAGACACTAAAAGTTATGGTAGTAGTCCCCTCAGTACAATATTAATCCCTGTTGTTTAAAATAGACACTTTGCCATTTTAGTCTGTCAGATTAAATAAACAAAAGGATTTAACTTGTTTTGGCAAGAAATAGAACAAGATTGTTAACAAGGACTCAGTGTTGAAATGTCAAGAAATAAGTTTTAATACTATTTCCAAAAAAATCTCAAATGATAAATTAACTTCTAATTAACTTTATTTTAAAGCTGCAGGTGTTTTCAGTTACATGTGTATGTTTGAGAGTCTTATTTTGAAAGATTAAAAAGACATTCTCAGAGTTCTGCAGCTACGGAATAGTCTAAAGATAGTATCTTATATTAATAAAATGGATTATTATTTATAGTTAAAATAACACCCAGAATCCTCAGTTACAATAATTATGAAAAATGTTTGAATAATTTGAAATATCTCACTGTCAAAAGTCAAGAGTAGCTTCTTTGTTGTTGTTTGGAAATTTAATAAAAGGGATTTGCTTGTGATTTGTTGTTTGACCTCACATAGAAATCAGAATTGGACCTTTGAAAAATAAGATTGAGAACCCTTGCAAAATAAAATACTGTAGCAGAAACATTCACATTAGAAATGCAATTTAATCTAAATCTGATTTGAGAAAACAACCATTTTATACTTGAAATTGAAAAAGGGGGGTTACTAACCAGTGTTGTTCATTTCTTGAAAAGAAAAGATGCAAATCATCAAAAAAAATCTAATCTTTTTGTCTTGGTAGCTAACTAGCTAAACAACACTAGACTGTGGCGCTCTATCCCACAGAACGTAACGTGACGTGTGATATTCCAGTGTTTTAATTGGATGGTTTGAGTTTAGGCTTCATGCCCCGTGCATTTCTATTGCATGCGCACTGTGATTTCAGATGTTTGTCTCGCCTATCGCCAAAATTTCAAACCAAACTTTAAACCTCCTTAGCTTGTCAGTATTAAGGCAAAGCCTTAGATATAAATACATAAATATTTATAACAGAATCTTCTTGGTAACAGAATGAGTTTTTATGTAATATTAATCTAAAATGAACAAATCTTTTCCACTGATTCTCTAAAGTGAACATAGAGCTCCACAGCGACATCTGGTGGTGGGGCCGGGCCCTACAGGCCCCTAAAGTAGAGACGCCACTGGTTACATATCATTTGTACAACACTGTGAAGTCATTGGACTGACTTTTTATGTTTTTAAATGTCATAAGAATAATTTGACTTCAATAAAACCTAATAAGTGGTGCTTAACCTTTTTTTTTTTAGGGTTTAAAACCTTCCTTTGTCACAATTACTATGAAGGCACCGTCTCTTTCCTCCCTGCTGGGGACAACGTGGGACACCCAAGGGACAAGATGCCATGCCGATTTGGGTAAAAAAATCTTTGAGATATTACTTCTCGGCAGTATTTTACAATGTCCGAACTTATTTGATGACGTTCGTCAGTAGCAGTGCACTTGCCAGAGCCTAAATGGGATACTTTATGTTGTCAGGAAGCTAAATTATTGAGGACTGAAAGCCCACTTACTCTCCTCTAAAAAGCTCTTGACTAAGTGCTGTGCCTTTTGATATTCTCAGAGCAGGTATTATTTACATACGTTATGGGATCTGAAAGCCATTATTCTATAATATGACAACTTATTTTACATAAAAAGTGATATGAATATGCTCCAAAAGACCTTTTTAGCTGCAGAAATATAAATAGCTTAAAAAAACTTTCAGCTAAAACGGGGCTGAATATATTCGAGTCTAATGAATCATAAGAGCGCGTTACGGCAACAGCGATGATTTAATGATTGTAAAACAAGGTTACGCTGGTATTTCAGGTGCCGCGTCTGTCAGCACAAGCTCTCATCAAAGCACGACGAGATGTCAGAAGAGAAGGAGAAGGCTGGCGAAGGTACCAGTTTGGGTTCGTTATTTGAAATGTGCCTAGTTAATCACAAGGAAAGGCCTATTTCTCATTCCTTGTTATGTGCTTGTTTCTCTATGTTGACACCACTAGCATTAAAAATGAGCCTTTTCATGGGGTGTTGTTTGAGAATGCAGACAAAAAAAAACGGAAACAATCCCACACTGGCTGTCTTCCTGCGTACAGTTGATTTTATATAACTGGGATTTTTGTGGGTTTTTTTAAGGGGGAAGATTAAGTACCTGAGTTGGATGGAGTGTAAATAACAGAGTCATTATCTCTGTCTCAGATTTTGTCTTTTTTCTAACTTGATGTTTTTCTTCCTGCAGCATGGAGGAATTCTTAATGAGGTTCTTGATGGGGTTCTGATGAGAGATTTTAGCGACGGCGCGCATTTCCTCACCCTGCCCTGCTGGGGCTTTTCTTATATTCTAATGGTTTTTCAAATGTCCTTCCGTGCTTGATAAGATCACGTTCCCTGTCAGCCTGGACTCGGACAACAACACCTCTTTTCTTTCTTTCCGTGCACTTTATTATCTCTGATGCTCTCAGCCCTTAACACAACAACACAAACCTCTGGTGCCGGATGAAATTCTGACTCATGCTTTTGCATGCACTGGAGAATGATGCTTTAATCCTCATTTCTAATTAGTGCTGTGTTAAATTTGAGGTATTTTGTTTTTGCAGGTTTCTATAGTGTGTGTGTGTGTGTTTACTGCCTAGATAAATTTGACAGAGAGCTGTTTGTGTGTGCTGTGTGACAGACTCCAACTAATCAGGATTTTTTTTTTTCCCCTGCCAGCTCTGTCAGGAGGTTTGCCGTTTGTTTTGTGTGGTTTTTTTCTTCCCCTTTTCGTTCTCTGCTGAGAGAAACTCAGACAACTGCTAAATCAATGAGGCACGACACACTCCCTCTCTGCAAATGAGCCAGTCTCCTCAGCAAAAGCAAACACTCATTTGGAAATGTTCTCCTAATTCAGAGCCTACGGTCCACAGTCGCTGGTGTTATGTTTTGATTTTTTTCTTTTTTTTTTTAAGTAGAGCTTTAATCACTGCTTTCCAATTAGAATATTTGTTGTTTTGATGTAGCCTCAGCGGGCTTGTTATCATTGGTGTGCGTTATCACCTCTGTAAGTTTGTTTTGCAGAATGATGGGGGAGGGGGAAGGTAATGAATCGTTTTTGTTAGATTTTTTTTGCTTTCTGAGATCACATAATTTCCCCTCTGAGGTGCTCGTGAAGCAGTCAGAAGCTCATTTGGACGCGTGTGATCACTTTTTTGCAGCTTATTTCACCGACTATCACCCTGGTGACAGGCGGCGACAGTCCCACAGGGTTAGAGCGCCGCGTCTTTGATTCACCTTTACATAAGTAAACAGCAGCTAATCTCCGAGGAACAGAGCGGTGATTTGTGATGTGCAGCCGTCGCATCTGTCATTTAGGATTTCGTGACCACATGTGTACTTATTTTCTAGAATTTAACTGAAGGGTAACCCAGTCAGTCTCCAGGATGTCTCTTTAACTGATTTTGAGACAGAAGCAATAAGGTTGATCTCTGTTTACTCATAAACTGCTATGATTCAGAAATAGGAACTTGAGTTGCAGTTTTGTCTCACACATAAAGACTTGACTCAAACTCTAGATTTAGGATAATGAAATGAATGAAAGCAAGCAGATTGAATCCGATCCATTCACTTGTTCGATGAAAAGTCTGCAAGCAGGGCTGTTTTTTTTAGGGTATTCTCAAAAAAAAAAAATTGCAGCAAAATTCAAAAAGCAGAGTTGAAGTCATGCATGAAGAATTGATCGCCTGTAGACAACAACAACTTCTAGTCAGTCCCTCCAGGAAGTTGGGATGGTTTTTTGTAACTGTTGTGGTCTAAAATGACTAATTTTGCAGTACATTTTTCAAAAAGTTGAGGTCAAAGTTGCAATGTTTTTAAAGTATTTCACGCTTTACTGTCACAATCAGCAGAAAGAGAGTTTAGAAAAAAGAAGCCGTTCTTCGTGTGCACTGAATACAAACATCACGTTAATTGCGCGTTAAAACATTTTTTCAATGTTCAAAGGAGTTCACATTAGTTAACACTGACGGGCCTATTTATTGTAAATTTTCTCACATAATATCAAAACCGCTGGCACAGCAAACAGTTTAGGACACATAAGATAAGCTCTTTGACTTTTTAAATAGACTTTCTTACATTGTCCAAATACAGACAATAAACTCACCTCGTCATGGTAACTTGCTACTCCTATCTATCTCCTCGCATGTTTTGTAGTTGAAAACTTGTTGTAAAGCAATGATTTTTGCCAGTTTTCCACCATGACATTGTGTATGTTGCAGAACAGCTTTCCACCACTCTTGTGTAATACTTAGGGAAACTGACTTGCTCGTATTTTACCCACAATATCTTATGGAAACTGACCGTTAAGCATCACAAATGGAGGCTCGGCTCAAAGATTAGAAGTAAACAAAGCTAAAGGCTACGGGGATTGGTCAAAATGTATCCGAGTTGCAGTGACTGGTCAGAGAAGGAAAAATACGTCAAACACTAAGGCGATTGGTCAGATTTGCGGAAATGTTGCGGTGATTGGTGAAAATTGCAAGGTCGTGCAAAATTCGCGACAAACGATTGCATTTGCATGAATAGTTGCGATTGTGACTTCCTGGAAGGACTATCTAGTAAAAGTCTTCTTTTAGTGTCATTCTTGTTTAGTTGTAGTGGATTTTTTTCATGTAAATGTTTCTCATTACTCTTTAGGAGGAGAGCAATGCCAGTTAAAAACAGCAAAAAAAACTAATCAACCTCTACATTCCGACCCACCGTCAAGCAACGTTTGGTAAACAACTCGTCTTCTGCTGCCGTTTTTCACTATTAGTTTCTTGTCAGTAATGGCTATGTGTTCAAAACAGCAGCAAATCCTCGAAACTGTTCCTCATCCCGATCAAGTGAACCCCCAGAAGAAAAAATAAATAGTTAAACACATCTGCTGCCTGGTAGGTTTTGAAATGTTGCATTTGGGCTCGTTTTTAGTATTGTTATAATTGTGAGTCTGATTTTATAAAAGCGTTTTGTGATTTTAAAACAAGGCCTGCTCAACATGTGTGGACTCGTGCTGGTTATACTGCACTTAGTTGGGGAAGTATTCCTGCAGAATAAGTCAATAACAGAAGAAAAAAATTGTTTTTCAGTGTTTTAGGGACCCTGGATTGTAGGCGCCTGATGAGAGGAGTCATTAGAAACTTCAACCTTAAAGATTTTAGACTTGTAAACATCTCTGCTCTGACTGTTGCCTCATTAACACCTGGATCACTGTTCACTGACCGACTTATCAAACACTTGCAAAAAACTCTAGTACAACTAAACAACACAAGTTGACAGACCACTGAGAACATCAGCAGCTGCTGTTGAATCCATCGTTAGAGTTCGTTCAGCGTCAAATTGAAGTTCAAGTAAAATGAAGAATCAATAAGCACTTTCACTTTTTGAAAGTGTATTAGCCTGCTGCAGCAGTGCGAATGAGCTATTTTAGTGAGGAAAAAACTTGCTCAGCACAACTTGATTTCTGCTGCCCAATTTCTATTTCACTGCATCAACAAATAACTGTGTTTGCAGTCGACTTGAATGGAAACAAGTTTGGGTTTTTGTGAGACCGTGACTGTGTTTAATGCTGGGAAATGTTTGATGCACAAAGTTTTAAAATTGCAGCTGATGTTTAGTTAGTTTGGGTTGAAATTTATTCCTCTATTTCCTTTTAGTTTCCTTCCTGTTAGTTTTATGATACACAGCTAATTTCTATTATGGGGAAATCTCAAATATTGGTGTTGCATCACTTTCCAGTGGCTACTTCAGAATATTTGTCCAAATTATTGAGCAAACTATCACCATTCTTTATGTATGGCTCACTGTTCGTAGCAAAAAGGTTGCAGGTTCAAATCGCACCTGTGTCCTGTCTGTGTGTAGGGGCGGTTCTAGGGGGAAGGCCAGTGGGGGCTAGTGCCCTGACAGTAAGCTTGCCCCACCCCTGTGGACCCCCTGCTAAGTGCTGGGTCTCAGGCATTAGAGATAAATCCTGTTTCATGTTGTCACAGAAATGAAAACCAAGAGATCAAAGTATTTTTGCAATAGTTTTATTTTGAAACTTATTGAAGTTATTGTGTCCAAAGCAACTGTAACTGAACTGCTGTTATGATATTGCTGTAATTATACACTAAAATTTGAAATACTTAAAGACAATGTTTGTAGTTTTTTGTTTTAGAATGTGCCCCTCTAAAAAAAGCAGCTGGCCTACAACCTAGGTACTATTTCTGGCTCTCGGGCCAATTACTGTGTCCTCAAAGCTGTCAATATTTCATAAAATCCACCGCAAAACGGCGCCGCACGCCTCCCTGTAAAAGGCTTCAGAAGATTCTTGTACTTGTGGTATGCGCGAAGCATTGTCAGAATTATTTGGTGGGAAATCACAGGAATTGATGCTTTGACCCAAAGTTCTTCTAACTTGGAGCGGCGGCTCCGGTTTTCTAAGTCGTCGACTTTCAGCATCAGGTCTTTAACAGTAGTTTTCATGGCCGCATCATCAGCTTGAATGGAAGTAATATCATCCTGGTTGGTGCTTATTCTACCTTCCACTTCTGTGACCCGCACTGCAATCTCCTTGAGCTCCGTCTGGACTCCTTGTATGGCCTGAAAGAGTCCATCGAACCTCGACATGAAGTAAGTTGTCTTTCATCATTTGGAGAGCTGATAAAATAGAATCCGAGCCACTATTCTCCGGTGAATGGTCCGGATTGCTAGCCTCCGCTGGAGTTTCATTAGCATTAGCTGCAGCGGTAGCCTCAGAGAGGTCTGGGTTTGGCTCGTTCCTCGATGCTTTCTGCGTCTTTTTGTCTTGTTTTGGTGCCATTCTAGCAACACGTTGTGCAGTTATGTATTGGAGAGGTCTAAATTGGGTATAGGTATCAAACGGGTCACTTTACATACGGTAGTTCACGGGAGCTCCCACATGCGTCTACTCAGCCTCGCGCCATAGCCGGAAGTAAAAAAAAAAAGTTATTCTAACTTTATAGCAACATCTTTGGAGATATCAGTGAACGTAGCCTCCTTGCCACCATCCTTCTTCTTGAATAGAGTAAATTCGCAGCACCTCATCACGTCAGCATACGTTGGCAACAGTGTTTCGGACAGTTCCAAGGGCGACCCAAAGATAGGACACCTCACAGATTGCCTGGTGCTGTTAGCCTTTTTCGAGCAAGCCATTATATGTAAATTGATCACACAGACAGGTTTCAATTGTTAGTTTACCAATTACGGTAACGTTTGTGCACTGGGGGTTTTCATTTTCAAACTTGCTTTTTATGCAGTGGCATGTGTAATTTATCCGAAAAATTCATTTTTTTTTTTTTATTTGGGGGGAGGCAGAAGATATTATGGAATTTGTAACGAACCCAAATGCGTTACTACCTCTGAACTTTGACCTCTAGATCATCACAAATAATAACCATCTTTTTTCCCAATAACTTGGAATAAAATGACTCTGTTATTATGTTTTAACCTGAATCAACATTCCTCCAAGGTCACGGTCGTATCGGAAGAATCCACCGGACTCTATTTAATAATAATAATAATAAAGACTCTTGGTGTCTCTTCCTAAAATGACACTTTAATCTGTTACAGAAATGTCTTAAATGATTAATGCATTTTCTTCCAGCATTAATGAATGTTGATCTGCTTCAGTATTATTTCACATACATACTGCTAAAAGGTTATGACAACCACGTCACTCATTACTACAACCAATAAGAGTTAGCGGTCTGAGTCATGTGACATTAATAAATCCTCATTGGCCCACGTCCCTTTTAGACTCCCTTTAACTTCCGACCCCGGAAGCTAGAGAGCCAGTTCAATGAGAAACAAGCTGAACAAGCTAAGAGAAAGGAGGGCGGTTCTGGTCTGACGCTGACCAGACCTGACCTCTCAGCTGTCAACCCTACACAGCTGACGCTAGTTGCCGGCTCCCCCTGAGACGGTCCATCAGCCCGTCTGAGCCGATGAAACCGGCTTCCCCCTGAGGTCAGACACCTTCAGTCTGACGCTCCGTCCTGGGAATACCAGGCCTAGATGCTCACTGCTAGAGATGGGTTATCTCAACTCGTATCCACGGACGACACCTGTGGCCTCCGGCGGTCCACGACCCCCGCAGCCGTCTGATCCTGACCGAGGGGGAAAACCTCACCTCCGCGCGTCTCATCCGACCCCCAACAGTGACGATCCAGGGAACGCAGTTAAGTAACCACGACTCTGGTAAAGCTTAAAGGCCTCTTGATAGAAGCTAACAACATTAGCTCACTCAAACTAGTTACTGATCCATCCGTAACTAGCTCCCCTCCATTAGAATCCTTAATCTAAATTAAGTAACAATCCCTAGTCTCCTAAAACCTCATGAGACTCAGATTGCTAAAACTTATTTAAGATTCAATTCAGAACACCTTACCATCGTGAATGACTTAATGCTGACTACCTGCTAACTACCTCTTTCTTATCTGTGATATTTGTCGTATGTTTCTTAATAAAATAATGAAGTCCATTTCCATGACTCAGATTTCTATTGTCAATATTAAATGCATAATCTACTCACTGTGACATCAGAATCGAACCTAGATATCCCTGTAAACACTAAAAAGGTGATAGTAGCAGAGGGTTTCCTCCGTGTAAAACTTACAAAACCTAGTAGTGAACTTACAGAAGTATGTGCCAATTATAAACCATATGTAGCCCACCCACTCAAGTCTAGTTCTAGTGTGGTTTCCTTTCTTTTATAACCCACCTAAATCAGGAAAACTGTGACATGCATAAAACTGAATGAGTAGGTGCCTACAAATATATATCATTCACCAAACTTTTACCATGAATAACCAGGTTTATTTGAACAAAACAAACAGCAAAACAAAAGCACAAAACACCCCCTTCCCCTAAAAAAAAATACAAAAATGAAGAATTACACCACCTGCTGGTAAAACTAAATACTCCTAATTTGATTGTCTTTGTTCTTTAGTGTGTAGTTGGTGGTACCACATTGTTGGCGCGCTTGTTGGAGCTCATTGTATTTATATAGTTTTGTCTCTCAGCTTTACTCACAGTTGTCCTAGGAAATCACTGCCTTTGTGTGTAGCCTGTTCAAACCCTCCTTTCCAGCTGGGCGAAGTTGAAGGCTCTCTCGTTATTCTTTCCGATGGATGGAATGGATTCGGACCTCAGGTTATGCAGAGACAAGTTCTTGAGCACTTCTGGTGCCGTTGCTCGGATGGCAGCTCTCTGAAGCACACTATTTAGATTTTACACAAATCCTAAATTACTCAACTGAATTTACAATCAAATTACACACACTCATACAAAACTTTCACTTACTCAAGAACTCGGTGCAGAAACCCTGTTTATCCACATGAAACTTGTTCCCTCCTACAGAGCTGGGAAGCTAACAGCATAGCATCGCCGTCTCAATCCTAACAGGGTTCATAGGCTCCATTAAACTCCAACAACAACACTGAACCATTTTCATACTCTAATATACACCAATGGTGTTTAACATACTAACATATAAATCCATTAATTTATTACTAACTTCTCAAACTCACAGTAAGAATCTTCGGTGCAGTGCGACCATTCCTCCCTCGTGTTTCTCTCTTTTTTCTTTTACCGACCGAACAACTCTGTCCAAGTCCCTCCCCCTAAAATCCAATAGGCTGCATAGATGAGCCTTGCCCTCTCCCTACTGATTAACCATCTTAGATGGACACCTGCTACTCCAATCACATTTGAGAAAAAACTTCGATAGTGAGCAGTTCAAGGAACATTCAAAACGGAGGAAATAACAGATGTAGCTGCTTCTGAGACAGTTGCAACAGATAAAATGAAAATAGCACTACACTCTTCCCCCACCAAAAACAGTCATGTCCCCATGACAGATAAACAAGACAAACATATACATATTGTTTAGGTTTCACAACATTGAATTCCACTTATCCACTTGTAAAAAGTACTTTTAAATGTTTTAACAGGAAATACTGAAACATAACATTCTTTTTTACTGTTAAGCAGAGTAACACACTGACTACCAACTGTGACAAAAGTTGGAGTGCCAAGTGAGTCATATGTTAACCTGTTTGGAGGTCTTTTTAGTCTCTGGGATCGAACCACCCCCTCAGAACACTCTTGAATACTGTCTGCTGCAACAGGTGTTTCATCCACTGATGTCGGGTCAGCATCTGTCTCAGCAGCAAGGTCACAGTCATCAGTCACACAGTGTAAAGTAGCTTGACCTTTATCAGTCCAAAAGTCCTCAACCACAGAAGTGCCATTTAAAGTACCTGTAGGAGGATTTAGAACCAAATTCAGACTACTCTGTTCTGAGTTCCCTTCCATGTGAGGATTGAGATCCTCGGCTTGTGATGCTCCGCATTCATGCCAGACACCCATTTCATCTTCTGAGTCAGACAACAGGTTATTTTCCTGTTCCATAGTATTTGATAACATAGGATCAGCATTAATGTTCATCTTTGCTCTCAGACGTTTGCTGCGTCTCACTGTCGGTTTGGATGAGTTTAAGTTTTCCTCAGCCCGAACCATGATATCCTGTCCAATAGGAAGAATATGGTTGCGATGCAAAACCTTTTCTGGACCTTCCCCACTTTCTGGTCTTAGTTTGAATACAGGCAAACCAGGAAACTGACTCTCCACAATATAGGGTATGTCTCTCCACCGGTCTGCAAGCTTGTGTTTGCCCTGTAGTCCAAGATTTCTAATCAAAACTCTATCACCCAAACCCAGGGGGCAGAAACGAACTCTCTCATCATAATGCTTCTTGTTTGCATCATTTTTCTTCCCTGCCACATGTTCTGCCAACTGATAAGCAGTTTGTAGCTCACGCCTCATGTTTTTGACATATCTTAAGTAGGACTTGGTAGAGGTCCCATCACTGGACACCCCAAACGTCACATCTATAGGAAGCCGAGCTTCTCTACCAAACATGAGAAAATATGGAGTATAACCAGTGGACTCATTTTTTGTGCAATTATATGCATGCACAAGGTGACTGAGGTGCTTACTCCACTGTCGTTTGTCAGTTGTCTCTAGTGTCCCCAGCATGTCCAGCAAAGTCCTATTGAATCGCTCAGCTTGGGCATCCCCCTGAGGGTGGTATGGGGTAGTGCGCGTTTTTCTTATACCAAGCATGTTTAACAACTCATAAATAAGGCGGCTCTCAAAATCTCTGCCTTGATCTGAATGTACTCGTTTGGGTAAACCATAGTGGACAAAATATTGCTCCCACAGGACTTTAGCAATGGTAGATGCCTTTTGATCCTTAGTTGGAAAAGCTTGAGCATAGCGTGTGTAGTGATCTGTAACTACAAGCACGTTGCTGATGTTTTTGGAATCAGGCTCAATGGTCAAAAAATCTACACAGACTAAATCCATTGGCCCCTCACTCTGAAGATGTAACATCTCAGCAGCTCGCTTAGGCAGTGTCTTTCGCTGAGTGCACCTCNAAACACAGTTTATAACGCTACAAATTTCAAAAATCTTTTGCATGCTTACTACAGGACCCAAAAGGCAACTTTCGCTCACTAGGGGGTTTTCAATTTCAAACTTGCTTTTTATGCAGTGGCATGTACAACTTTACCTAAAAATTTTAATTTTTCTAAAATTTTGGAGGCCTTGGGGAGGCAGAAGATATTATGGAATTTCAAAAAAAATGTACATGCTTACTATAGGACCCAAAAGGCAACGTTAGCTCACTAGGGGGTTTTCAATTTCAAACTTTCATTTTTTTCAACCCACCCTAGTGTACACAGCTATGAAAAAGAGGCTTTCATAAATCAACAAATAAACTTGATTTAAGATTTGTGTAACCAGAGTTTTTAATCATAGCTTGCTGGTATTGAAAAACTATTACAATAACTGAAATATAAAGAGCCTTAAGAGAAGGAAAAGGACGGAGAGGTAAATAAAAATCATCTGATCAGTGTGGAGCTTATTACCAGCAATATGCTCAATCTTAACACGTTCATTGTAAAATCAAAACAAGCAAGAAATAAACAGATTATAAAAATGTGTCTGATCAAGATCCTGCCAATTCAAAAACGTAGGATTTTTCAAAATGTGCATCTAAATTATAGCAAAACAAAGAAGAGCTCAGAAATAAAATCTAAGTGAATAAGGAAAATAACCTGATGCTACAATACAGTGTTCCTCTGGTTAGTATTATATGTCCTCTTGGTGACTTTTTTGATTAAAATGTCCAAGAGAAAGACCAAAATCCAAACACTGTCCTGTAAATAAAAGCAGCTGGAAGGAAATGGAACCAGGAGGACCTCCGACTCTGAATAAATAAATACAGATTGTTGAAAAAACTGACAAGTAATGAAACTGCAGAAAACCAAACAATGGGAGAATTTGAAGAGAAAAGTTCTGTAACATTGAAGACTGGAGAAAGATGATTGGGGATGTGGATGATTGTTACACGAAATCTTTGCTAATGTTCTCCAAATCTGTACGTAGATGATATTTAACTGCTGGTAACTTTAAGACATTTGAACACAGCTGAAGTTCTGGTCTCACTTCTGTGTTTCAGACAGGGGATGGAATGTAATCCGCGGTGAATTCATCGCCGTGAATTCAGCCAGCATGAGCTGCGCCTGTCCTCGGTGTCCGAAAGGCCTGTCTCCCTCCGCTCACCTCGCCGACGGCACCACAGACCTGATCCTGATCAAGAAGTGCTCCCGTCTGGACTTCTTCAGACATCTCTTCAGACACATCAACAAGCAGGACCAGGTAGGGGTGTGCACACTTAGCATCTCTGCGATCTTTTGAAGCTAAGCTACAGATTAATCAAAAGTGAAAGAACTTGGATTCAGCAGGGATAGAAAAAACTTTTAAAATCACAGAAGAACGTGGTGTTCAACATCAGCCTTTCTCAATCAGTGTCCAGATGAATCGATGGTGTGTGAAGCTGTGAAGGTGCAAGCAGAAGGCTGTTTTCCTACTTGCTGTGTTTGCACCTACTCTTGCTGACTCTGCTCGATTTCCTAACCATGGCTCACTTTAGTTCAAACGCCTTAGCCCTTGGTGCCTTCCCACGTATCATAAATAACCTCCAGCCTGATTCAGAAAGGCACCGCTAATCGCTGCAGCAGGGATGTGCTGTTTGGGAAAACAGGCCCACACCAGACTAATGCCCTGTCAGTGCAGCAAGTAAAGTCCAGTTATTAGTCATTATTAGCTCAGAATGTTTAATCTACAGCTGCTGCTGTAGTAAAAACGTCAAACTGGGGAGTTTCTGCCAGCACTACTCACCTGTTTTTCTTATGAGTTCAAAAAACCTTATTGTTGAGATATTTCGAATGAGGTAGAATTCAGTGCAATTGCAACTTTTTATGGCATAAATGCAATAAATCAAAGAAAACGTGTCAAAAGCTAATACAAGAATGAGCAAACTATTTAAAAAGTTTGATTACTAGTTGATATTACCCTATGGTCAAATAAGACAATGTAAATAGGGTCAATACGGTAAGTAGGGTCAATAGTTTGAAAGATGCTTTCAACACTGAATGTTTGAAGTCACATAAAACCTAATCCAGATGTTCAATTAAGCCTTGAAGGAAAATAGTCCCACTGCCTGGATTCATGCCCACAAAAATAAAAATATTTTTGTCATTCTAGTTTAAACTTTTTTGGCTTGTGCTAATTAGCTAATATGACTAAGCTTATGGTCGACAACAAAACACTGAGCTCATCAGTGAGCAACCTTGGATCCTGGGATTTGTCCGAATATCTCAAAGGTCCCATAATATGCAAACTTCTCTTTCTAAAGGTCTTTAAAGTGATAATATGCAACTTTTTCATATTTTTAAATCTTTTCCTTGAGCCAGTCTGTGCTAATATGACCCTTTACAGAGTTAATGAAAAGTCACTTAGCCCCATCTGGTGATTAGATCCGGAAAACCACGATTGCAAAATCTCCGTCGCCGTCACGGTACCCAGGAAGTCACGTGCCTCACGAGGGTTAGGCTAACCCAATGTGGCTAGCTGTTATGCTAGCGCTGGAGTGTTTTTATCTCATGATTCCTGATTTTTTTTTCCATCTCTCCCTGCTTGAACACAGCTGATTTCTTTGATGGAGTAAATAACCGCTCCTGTAGAAAGCTATGAAGGCTGAGGAGACATTTCAACAGTTAGATTTAGGTGTTTAGAAGCTGAAACAATATGCTAACTTTTTAATGCAGTGATTTAAAACGGACACCAGAGGGAGCCCAAAACAAGCAAAACTGCATATTATCACTTTAACAGTCATATCAGTCTCAAAGACTGTGTTTGAGACCCAAAAATGAGAAAATATTTTCACCGTTTTCACTTCCTGATTCGCATTTTTGGGAAATGTGTTTTGAGCTAATGCTAAAACGGGTGATTTCTAAATCTTTCCCCTGCTGATGTCAAGAAGGGAAAAGACCACTCCTCTCTAGAGGACAGAGTCAATCACGAGCACGCAAACTCACAAACGTTAGCAAACAGTCATGGTGAAGCTACGAACAAAACATGGCAGTTGCTTCGTAGACGGTTGATCAACGAACACAAAAGTCTTTTTTTACTCCCTTTATCTGAGACCCTGAAACGTCTCACGAATGCGCGCGGAGAAGAGAGATGGGCGGGGCTTAGAGAAGTTTGGCTCCCCAACTGCCCCGCCCATTTGAAAGGAAAGTTTAGCTTCAGGAGGTTGGATGAGGGGCTGCACTTAAAGTAAGGGCCAATCTGACCAATGCAGAGCTTTGACATGTTATTGAGATGTAAAAGAAACTATTCAGAGTGGATAGAAAGAGCAGAATATGGGACCTTTAAAGACTGCAGTTTCAATAACGTGGAATTAGCAGTGTCATGTTCATCCTTAGCTTGAGGCTGTTCTTGCTGCATACCTTGCATTTCAGAAAGGTAGACAAGCAGTCAAACGAGTTGGGTGAGTGGGACTTTGTATCAAAGCTGGGTCAATATCAAAACCTCAGTCCAACCAAGCGGAGAGAGGCAAGGAGTGAGAAGCCACTAAGTGTATTCATGGCCTTGTCAGAAAGCTTTTTAGGTAGACCGTCCAACATGAATGCAAAGCGGCTGCAGTCATAAAGTGGCCTGATGTGAAATAAATGGCTGTCATTCCGCTTTGAGGATGAGGGTGGATGAGAAAGAAGAGGAGAAAAAGAGAGAGGGAAAGAGACGAAAAAGAAAAGAATAGAGAGAAAGTGGCACCCCGTGAAGTTGAAGAAAATAGTGCAGCAGACAGAGCCGAACCTTTCTGCGACACTCCGAGAGATGAAAGGGGATTTTGACAAAGTCATTTTTTTTCATCTCCCTTTCTTCTTCTCTTCACTATTGTGAGGTTTACATAGTTTTATGCATCTTTTTTGCATCTGTTGCTGTCAGTGTGTGAGGCGGTATGGTCAAAAACATAGGAAGTCATCCAAGTTGCAGCCCAGAGTTTAGAGAAAAAACTTCTTATGTCTCTCATCCAACCTTTTCTCTTTTCTGTAGTTTGACCACTCGTTTGTGGAGGTCCACCGGGTGAGAAAGTTCTATTTCCAGCCTAAAATCGTTTCTCTGGATAACCGAAGCGAACATCCGGAGAAGACGGGCTTGATCCCATGTTCTGACCCAACAAGTTGCAACTACAGCACTGCCATCAGCAGCTGGAGCTGCGATGGTGAAATCCTGCATCACGCTGCCATTCAAGTCAAGTAGGTCAAAACACATCTAAGCATGCATCACTAGTAGCTGTTTGAGTTACTGCCAAGCTTTCTTTACAGATTTTTTAGTCACAATGAGGAAGCTGAAAGCTATCAATCACACTGAGATGTCAAAACAGAAAATATTAAATCTTTTTTATCAGCAATGATTGATTATTTGCTCATTTGTATGACTTTTGAGATCTTTTAAACAGAAATGATCATTGTGGTGGGTAAAGGAGGAAATATTTCAATACTTTTTCCATTTTATGAGCACAGTCGGCAAAAAACAAAAACTTTTTGCAGCCATAAAGATCACTCAGCACAGATAAGGACCTGCAAATGGCTTTGCATTAATGCACATACAATTGCGGAAGCAGTACATTGGAAGAAGTATTGAAATACTCTTAGAGCTCATAGCTCTTGCATCACCGTAGTCGGATATTCACAGCGAAGATGCTCTTTTTGGGTATTAAGCGGTAGAGTTAGCTTAAATTGCCCCAGATGGTTCATGTTTCAAAGCCCAAGCAGAGACAGATTATGTTCTGTTCACCCAGCAGCTTTGTATTCACAGCACACTGAAGTAAAACCCACAGTTACAACTTTTAGTTGCTACTTTTATATTCAGTAAAATGTCTGAATAAGTGCTGGGAGGATTTTACTGAGATTTGGTGTAGACGCTGTAGTTTGGAAACATCTACATTATTCACTGCTGTGAAAACTTGTTCAGACATTTATGTTCCTTAAAACTTTTATCCTATAAACTGTGATATAACCTGGATTTTACTTTGGTTTGAAAACAAACTGAAGACAGTTTTAAGAGCTGCTGATAACTAACCTTTCATTTTTGGACCAAATGTAGCTCAATGCTAGCCTACACATCTATGAATAGATCATATCTTTTCAATCCCAAAATTCAATCAAGGCTCCAAACTTCTAGTATTTGTTCCTGTTGAGTTGTTTAGTGTAGACGCTATGTCCTCATCTATTGTGTTGGAAGATGACAACAAAGTTTTACTGCAGATCGGTGTGATTCTCGGTTCTAGATCAGCGCGAGTATGAAATCAATTCTCTGCAACTGAATAAAGACATTAAAGATTTTGATTTATATTACCCGATCTCATTGTTTACATTAAAGGAGCAGGATTTAAAAACTATAGACCTGTTTCCACTATCGGAACTTCAGGGTAATTTTACCAGACCTTCACGGCATGGGCATCTCCACTTCACAGAGTCGTCCCGAAAGGGCCATTTTCCAGGCCATTTCAGGGACCAACTGAGTAGGTACCTGGGATATGTCCTCAGAAAGGCCCGGTAGCCTTGCTTGGCAGGACTTGTGGTTAACTCATGCTGATTGATCGTGAGACATAGGAAATTATAATTCAGACGTCGCCAAACATTCATCGTTCAATGTTTGATAAGTTCATCATTATGTCTATTCATCATTTCAGTCATCACTCCCATCTATATAGAACAACATAACAGACAAAAATGTGGCAACCATCCCTTCTTCTTCCATTGTCAATCTCTTGTTATTCTCTGCCTCTGTGTACTTGGCGCTGATCAGTGACGTCACTCTCTGCCAGAACGGCTGCGATATGCTGACGTCTTAGCAAAGTCCCTAAAGAGCCAAAACTGTATAGAGACACAACGGCTGAGAGGACCAGCGGATTGTCCATGTCACTTTCTGCCCCACGGAAATTTCCCGGAAGTTTTGGTAGTTGAAACATGTTGAAATGGTGATTCGAAAACTACAGGCGATTTCAGATGTCAGGAGACACAAAGGTTTTGATTAAGGAAGTGTGCTCTAATAAAGAGGTTGGGTTTAACAAGATACTTGTCCTACAGCACGGACCTAAATCATCTTCCCTTTTCTACCTAAAGCCAGTAGCCTATCCCACTGGGCTGCAACTGTTGGTAACGAATTGTGAACGGCATTTAGGAGGGAGTATCCAAAAATGTCTTGAAACATTCGTGTTGAGGGTTGTCAATTTCTTCATAAGTTGCAGAACCATGATCTTGCATTACTGGAATTTTGGACAGATTTGCAAGACAAACATTTTCAAAGTAGTCTTTACACGTGTCTGCAACCATTTTTGATTTAGATTTCTTGAGTTACAAGTACAAAAATTTAGAGCATTTTGGGAGAATTTGGTGACCAAAATGCCAATGTAATGAGGGCAAATTGTGAACAAAGACACTTGGTGACATCACAATTGGTTTGCCGTTATATCATACACCCCACATGCCTTGGCCATGTATAAAACTTTTGTCTTACATACCAATTTGGAGCAATTCAAACTGAAAATGTACACATTTTCTACAATTTTTTTGTCTCAAAACTACTTATCAAAGCTGCAGCACAATTAGATGCTATCTTTTCTAACTTTCACACATTCAAAGAATGAATATAAATTATTTAGAGACTGATTTAGTAATTTTCTTAACCTAAATGACCAAAACAACTTAAAATGTCTTCGTTTTAGCTGGTTAAAAAGCAGTATTTTGCTTTGGATGGACAGAATGTCATTATCTCTGCAAGTGTCCACTTTCTGTTCATGACACCCTTTCACTGTGCACAATCTTGGTAACTGGATGGAATTAGCCCTGTCATTATTCCGGTTCTGTCCACTCTTCAGCCACCCCCAACTATCAGATCTCCACACAGCTGGACCGGCACGCTGCTCGATGCATCATTTATTTCATGCTCCATTGTACTTTGCCAATGATGCATGGCGCTGTAATGTTGCTAATTTAACGGCCCTCCCCATGTTAAAAGGCTACTCCCCTTTAATTAAAGAAGAAGTCCGTCCATTTATTGCCTCTTCCTCGCCGCTAATCGTTCTCGGAGTGAGCCAAGCGGAGTGTAGTCCGGATAATTAATGTAATAGCTCAGGCGAAACAGAAAAGTAAAAAGGGAAAGAAGAGCTTCACCTTTGGTAAAAAGTGAAACTCAAAGCATGACGATGATGAACAAAAAGTTAGCAAGCTACTAAATCTAGACGACATATCATGCTAATACACACTTATTCCATTTTTTAACTTCATCCATAACATGCTACAAGTGGCTTTTTGAAGATATTTTTGTGCTTTAAACACAACAAAGATTGACACGTTAGAATCTGAGCATTAAGTCTGCACACTTTGGTGCAGTCCCACTGCTTTTACATCTGCCACATGGACAGTAAAGTCTCACTGAAATGAGCTAAGTCATTAAGTTGATGGTTTGTTATTCAGGCTAAATGATGCATTATGTGTGTGTGTTCTCTACTCTCTGCAGCGTCCAGCGCCAGTTGATCAGGCTGTTTGCACGTGGCATCGAGGAGCAGCAATGAGCAGCAGCGTGCGGCTGAAGAGAGTCATGTCCACGAGCCGGGCGGGGCCTGCTCGGTGGACGGAAAGGATAGAAATAAGATGCACTTTCTTGGAAGAATACATGCATTATGAATGTTTGAATCCTAAATGCTGGCATTTATTAATCTCCAAAATTAGATTTGCAGGATGTAGTGTTCATGCACAACACACGGTTCAAAAAAAGTCCAAACTGGGATTCATCACTACAGAGTTTAAGGAAGATGAGCATTCAAATTTGAAAAATGTTACATCTCATTATCGCAAGCTACTGTGGAGGAGATAGTTGCAAAATTGTTTATTGGGGCTTAAAGTGAGTCAAAATGATATGCTACATGCTGGTAATGCAACTGTGCCCTTATTCAAACGTCTGTACTTTTATTTTTTTATGCTTTGGAAAAATGAAGATATTTGAGCTCAGAGGATCTCAAAGAGACCAGGAGCTCTCATGGCCAGATGAAACAGAGCTGGACTCTTACTGCAACAAACCTCAGAAGATTTTCAGACTCCTACAAAGGAGAACATAAACAGGATTTTCTCAGTGCACAACAGGAAGAAACTGTAAAAGAGAAACCGCTTTGTGGAAGGGATAAAGAAAAAATATCTGTGAAGTCCACTGATATAAAAAAGTCATAAATGTACTTAAAGCAATCTGATCTTCCTTTTTTTAAGGAAGAAAATATTTCACAAGCAGGTGGACGCAGATATAAGCCACAGGCGCTAATAAAAGGAAGTGAATACCCTGCTAATACAGTAACAGGGCCCTGGTGGCTGATGGGTGATAAGGCAAAGTGGTTGCTAAGTGATTTGGTGAGTCTCAGCACTGCTGCACTGCACCTGTGGCTCTGAGCTCTGCTCCTCTCTGGCTAAAAGTCACAGTTTAATCACCGGGGATCAGCCAGAAGTATGCATTGTTAATGTTATTAGAGACAATCTATTCCTCTTATCTGAAATTAGCCTCGTTTACCCCTTTTAGAGTAAAGATCAAGCTGGTCTTGATGTCACCAAATGAATGTCATGGGGAAAGAAAAGCAAGATTTAAATTTGTTTCTTCTACAGTAAAAAAACTGTAATAAACTTCATCCATGATAAAAATGCATTGGAGTACACTTGTGTTTATGTGTCCAAAGGTAACGTGTGTGTTTTACATCATCCCTGTATGTTATTCCAGTGTTTGTGTGTGTGATGAGTTAGCACTTTCACAATTAGCCTCTTGATGGCCATTTTGCAGATGCTTTCTCACCAAAGAATAAACAATTGCAGCGCCGTAAAAATGACACACAAATTTACTACCTTATTTATTGTCTTGCAATTGCCAGTTTCTGTATTCAGGGACTGGTACAGAGATCCACACTGCACTGGACCTTCTCCTGCAGGGGGTGTCCTCCACAGGAGGAGGCCAAAGGTACTTACATACATACCCCAACCCCAGGCTTGGCCCCAGAACAGGACCCATATAGCCAGGGGTGCACACACATTTTCCATCGAGGTACTCAAGGGAGAACCTGGCACTGGTGTCTGGTACGAACCACATCTCTGTGGGTTTAGGAGAGTAATAAGCTGCCCCCGGTGCTGCGCACATGTGTCGGAGGTGCCGCGAGCACCATCGGGACTGCGAAAGCGCCGGTCTGCAAAGGCTCATTCGGGCAGTAGGTTCTGGTACATATGCACGATATCTGATGCGCATGCATACTCGAGGCCCAGTTATGTGCACACCTGCTTATAACCCTCCAGGCTGGGTACACTTGTACTGTTGTAATGTTTTCTTTTTCATGCATCAGTTTTATATAGCGCTTTTCAGGTCACTCAAAGACGCTTTTACAGAGTTGCATTATTCATTCACACAGTCATTCTCACCGGTGGTGGTAAACTACAACAGACGTCTGTAGCCACAGCTGCCCTGGGGCAGTCTGACAGAAGCGAGGCTGCCATTCTGCTCCATCGGCCCTTCTGACCACCACCAACATTCACACACAGTCACACAGGCAAGGCAGGTGAAGTGTCTTGCCCAAGGACACAACGACAATCTAACCCAGCCGGAGCTGGGGATCGAACCGGTGACGCTCCGGTTACCAGACCGGCCACTCTCCCAACTGAGCTAACGCCGCCCCGACCCAAAATGCCATGGAGAACTAGCCTGGTAAACCAGACTATATACGTATGTGGATATATAGTCTGGCCACGGTCCACTGAAATGACTCATTCACAGGGGCGGGCTCAATGGTTGTCAATCAAACTGTCTTCACATGCTATTGGATAGCGCTAGAGTCGTTTAGCAACAACAGGAACCACCTGGTAAATTAAACTTTTACTGTGTCCCGTTGGCAAAGCAGCCAATAAATCCTCTTTCAAAATAAAAGCCTTAAGTTCCTCTATCTGTTCACATCTTAGAGAAAAGCCCAAATCTAAATCATCCAAAGTTGATAATAAAGACGGTTCAAACGAACGCGGTTCCTGAGCTGCCGCCATTTTTAAATTCAGAGTCAGAGCTCTGACATCATCGGCTAATCCCACCCACCAACCCGTTTAAGCGTTATGATTGGGCCAGTACAAGACTGACCGGACCAATCAGTGGGCTGCAGAGGTTCCACTGGAGCGTGGCTAGACCAAAGTGAAGGAGTTTTTTAATTATTATGATTCATGTCTGCTCATATTCTGCTTACAACCCTTTTAATTCTCAGCTGCACTTTCCGGTGGAACGGACCAAAGGTTTTGAACAATTAAAGACATTCTGTTCTTATGAGTCATCAGCAAGACTTCGTTTTAAACTAGCCAATGTGAGCAGAAGAAGTTATTAGTTAGCAGCCTTTGATCATTAACTGCACAGCAGCAGCAGATTCTTATCTTTGCTATGAATGTAATCATGCTTTATTGTGTAACCTGTCTTTCTAATAAATACTGGTGAGGAGAGACACTCTTCAGAGTTTCACGGCAAACGAGTGACTCTCTCCTCTGATCAGGGTTCAAACTTTAACTCCGTTGTCTGGTCTGAATTTGTTCCTTAGATTGAGGGGTTGCAGGAGAAAATCTCCAACACAAAGTCTGCAGAGCAGAACTGACGGTCTAGTATACTAGGCTAATGGAGAACCCTACCAGGAGCAAAGTGCCCTGGACTCCTAGAATTTGGGCTTGTGGTCGGGATGTTCCCTGGATTCCTACTAGGGGAAGTGTTTCAGGCATATCTTTCCAGGAGGAGACCCAGGGGTCAACCAGGACATGTTGAAGGCATTATACTTATGAGCTGACCCAGGAGCACCTTCAGATCCCACTGGAGGAACTGGCAGAAGTAGCTGGGGAAAAGACCATCTGTACTTCCCTGCCAAGGCTACTGACCTCAGATCAGTGAAAGTAGATAATGATCATTTACCTGTTTTTGCCCACTTGTTGATCTTCACTATCGTACTATCTCACCCTCATATACTCCTTATTTTTAAACCAAACAATCGTCTTTGAATCCTCTGCCTGATATTGATTCTGGATACCTGTAGTTGACCCTCATTTTACAGTATGATGTTCTGTCACAACATGAGCTAAACATGAGTCCAAGAAGAACAGAAAAGTCAAGATGAGATAAAAGTCCCCTTTTTCAATCTAAGTAAACCTAAACCTGACATTTTAGACTTTTGAAAGCTTGCAAGGAAACGAGCTTTCACCACTGACCTCTTTGTTAAAGAAGCTCGTTGAAGCAGGAGTATATCTCTTGGGGGTCAGGTGTGACAAAACATCTATGCTCCTGTGTTTCATTGATTTCTGAAGTTGACAGATTCAAGAGAGGTATTTCCTGTATAGACAAAGTGGCTGCAGAGATGATTCAAAAACAGTTTGTAGCATGAGGCTGCCATACTGGATTTGGAGGTCAAGGTTTAGTGAGAAACCTGACTTCAGGGCTAGCTCTGGTGTATATAGCACTCAGGATTTTATGGGGATCATAAACCTCATGAAAATCAAATAAAAATCTGAGTGTTGCAACTCCTGCCAACTTTGTTGCAATGTTGCAACTTGCCCTCAGTGAGCCTTGTGGTGTTAGCTTGCTAATTTTCATTCTAACTAACTTTAAAAGTTTTATGCCATTTCAGCATCTACTTTGCCATTATTTTAAAATATTCTTTGTTCCACATTCTCTCAAAAAAACTGCTTTTTTTACTTTCTGTAAGTGAAATCTTTAAATACTTAAGTGAATGAATTACTAGAAATGTATTGCAGCAGATTTATTAGATGGTTTTCCTAAATTAAGTCCTTAAAAAGTCTTTCTGCTTGATCTTCATTTTGTGCCTGACACCAAGGATGTTTCATTCTCTCTATTTTTTTTCAGACACACACATTCTCCCTCACTCCCACTCTTGCTTACAAAGGTCAACACTGCTCTGCTCTGGTTTTCTCAGCCTCACTTCTTCACTCTTTCTCTGCCTTCTTGAATGAGTGGGATTTAATAGGGTGCTCTGATGTGAGCGAGATGTTTCATTAAAGAACATCAGACATCAAAGGTCTCCGTACAGATGCAGTGGCATTTCGAGCTATTTTCATTCCACAGACCGTCTGGATCTTTTAATCGGCTCTGTGAGGTGGAATGGTCGGTGTTAAAGCTATAAGAGACTTTAAATTTCAAATTTTCTACAGTTAGTGGAATTAAACTGAATATACGACTTGCGAAGGGAAATGAATAACCTTCACAATTCCAAGACATTTTGGAAACTTCCATTAAAACTGCCAACAATAAACTAATAAATATCATGATGTATTGTATCGCGTGTTTGTATCACAATATACAGTATCACAATGTATCGAGGGCTGAAACGATTCCTCGAGTACCTCGAATAATTCAAGTACAAAAAAGCCTCGAGGCAAATTCTCTGCCTCGAGGCTTCGTTTAATTCATTCGTGGCTTTGCAATTGCCCGGGGTCATGTTTCACCAGGACCAAAATAAGTGACGCACATACAGACTGCACTGAATGCACATGCGAGTAGCGAATGTAACTTAACTTTCTCTTAAGCCATCGCGGACAACTAGACCGTACCAGTACTACACCGGTACAGACCGAAAGACGTCAGTAGGTACCGGTACCAAAAAAACACGGTACGGACTTTGGAACTTTTACTATAAAATGTCCCTGTAAATGAGATGCTTCGTTTATCCGCCTGCGCAGCTACACGGGTGGAGACACAGGTGAGACGGAGGAGCAGAGAGCCCCTCCCCTCCCTGTCAAAACAGCGTAGCGAGTTTCGGGTTAAAAATTCCGAAAAACTCTAAAGTTTGGCCGCATTTTGGAAAGGTAAATGGGAACAGAGCAAAATGAAACATATGCAATGAGATTTGTGCCGCGAAAAACAGGCATTCCAGCAATTAGTCGAAGCCACGCATCGCGTATGGAATTAACTTGCGAGCTGCAGCGCTGTCACTTCAGTCCGACTGCAAAAAGGTGTGTGAGGGGAAGACAGTGACATAACAGAAAGTTCCGAGGTAAGCAATAAATACCGGTAATAATAGTAACTGCACATATATGCCACAAAACCATGGTTTATATATATTTTTATTTTAAAAAAATGTTTAAAACTTTATTTTCTCTCAGATTTATACATTGTACATGTAATTATACATACATATATATTTATATATATTCATGTATATTTATATATATACATAAATGTAATTTATTAGAGTACTCGATTAATCGATAAAAGATTCGATATAGTACTCAATTACGAAAATATTTGATAGCTGCAGCCCTAAATGTATCGTATCGATGCCCCTGTATCGTGATACATATCATATTTCCAGATTCTTGCCAATGCACACCCCTACAGGTTAACTATGTTTTTGTTGTTGATAGTCTATGGAAGAATTGAGAAAAGTTTGAAAAGAAAACAATACCATTGAAAATAAATGCACCACACATTTCTAGTGTGTCGAGAATTCCTTAATCTAACCAACCAATAACTTCAAAATTCTGCTTTTTCCCCCCAACTTTGTTTGCATATTGCTGTATAATAAATGCACATTTCTGGGTTCATGCTGAATTACATACAAAACTTCTCTGATTTGTCAACGGAATTCAAAAAAAGCCACATATTTGTGTTTTAGAGTTGGCAGTAGATTTTTCTCAGAGAAAAATGGAAGACACTAATACCCTTTGTGCTCCCTTTGTTCATTATCCATCATCTCTTGCTACCACTTCACCTGAAGTATGCCAACCTGCTCTTTTAAAGACGCATCAAGAGATCTGTAATGCAACTGGAAGACTGACAGTCAACAAAGTGTTACTTTGCTAAAAGACGAGAGGGATTTTCCAGCCCGTCTTCCGTAGAGGCAACCAAATTGTTTTCCCTCCATCGGTCTCTCCCTCTTCTCATTTTCTTGCTTTACTACTGATTTATTCTCCATCTGCTTGTCGGCAGCTCTCTTCGAGCCCCTCTCTCATTCCCACATCCCACCTGAGACTCAAGGTGAGTCAAAACAGCTCACAAAAAAAAACACACACACTCTGCCACAAACATTCATTCTCAATTTGGTGTATTTACCACAAAAAAGGGCTCCCTAATAGGAGATGACAGTGTCCCCTGGACACTCATTCACACTCTGTCTAAAGCTCACCTTCACACACTAGCAACAACATGTCCATTTTCTCCCACACATAAAGGTTTTCACTTTTTCAAAGTCACAAAAAATGTAACAGAAGAGCTCATTTAGTTTCCTCCCTCATGACTAAACAATGACCTACTACTTTAAGATTGTTCCCATTAATATCGGCCTTCTCAACCACTCCTCCAATCAAGACCAGTAACGTTTAATGTTTTATTACAACCGTTCTCTCATTTCTCATTCGCACGAACAACAGCAACACCTCATCCTCTTGATACATATTGTTCTCTCAAGTGGGAAAGGTGAGATTAGAAAAAAGTGGCAGCGAACTCCATCCATCGCCCAACAAGGCTGTTATGAGACCAATAACTGAAGCTGCCAAATCTGGAAAAATCACACTTTTCTCTCAGCAGGTTGTCGAACAAGAGCCAAACAAAATCAGAAATATGTACGCGTGAGAAAGACTGCGGGGTGTTTGGGTCGGCGGTATGAAAAAGTGTTTGTGAGAAACAGAAAATCAGGGGACAGAGGGGGAGATACCGGTGGGGCAGAGGTGCAACAACACCACGGTACTATTGCCCACTTCTCTCCATATTGATCCGAATTCGGTTCCCTCTGAGAGATTTGGATCAATGAGGTTATAACAGTCCATCTTCTCAGCCAGAGGCCACAAGCCGCCTCCCATTTCTCACTCTGTCTCGCTCTCACAGCTTTTCTCACTCATTTCATGTCTCTCGTATGCTGAAGGTCAGACATGAGAGATTGTGATTGTGATTTTCTAAAACACTAATAATGAACAGTATATTGTGGTGAGGTAAACTTTATCCAGGATGAATCGTGAGACTCGTCACAGACCTGAAAACAGCCTCCAGCAGAGATACCCAAACTTAAAAATCTCACAGAAAAACAAGTCTCTCTGTAGAGGCTGTTTGTTTTTCACCAGTTTTTTTTATTCTGTTACTTTATGCCTCCTTTAGATGTTCAATTTTTTTTCTTTTGGAAGCATTTTGACTGTAGTTTTTGAAGTTTTATTGATTTGTGAGCCTCTTTGTGATTGATTTAACTCATTGTCCCCAATTTGCTTGTAATTTTGAGTCTTTTGGGGGCTGTTTGAGATCATTTTGAGTTTATTTCTTATTCAGCATTTCTGAGTAATAAACGTAACTATTTTTGAGTGATTTTATATATATCAACATTTTTTCAGTTGACATCAGTTTGTAATTCATTGCACTTCTTGTTCTGTGAAAGACTAAAGTAAAACCATTGGTTAAAATGAAACTTAAATTTCAGACGTTGAATCAAGTCGCACTAAAGTCACAAAATCAAAGACCTCAGACGACTTGAAATTGCTGCTCAACGATTTGAGTCTTGACTAAGATTTGACATGAACCTATCTCTCAAAAATCTGAGATTGACTAAAGCCTAATTTATACTTCTGCGTCTACGTCGGGTCGGATGTACGCAACGCCATTATGCGTCGTTGCGTGGGGTCTCCGACGAGGCCGCAAGGACGGACAGAGTAGACCTCACTTTTCTAAACATCCGTCGAACCAGACAGAGAGCGCACGCCTCTGATTGGTCGGCCCAACAACCCGTGATCATTACCAGCTTGACGCCGATGGTATCAACAGAGTAGTAGAAGTAAAATCTCGCGGAAGCAGATATGGATCAGCTCAAGAAACATCTGGCAGATGAAATACAAACATTTCTATAATCCATCAGTGTCCCTCACAGGTTGAACTAGAGCTGCAGATTCGCTCATCGTCTGCCTTGTCCTCACTGAACGGACATTCAACAGACGCGCTGTCTCCTTCACTCCCGTTTAATTATTTTTAACAACATCATTTGTTCTTTGACATTAATCCGTACAGCTCAATCAAAATTCGCTCTCTACATATCCAGGAAATAGTATCAGCAACGTTAATGTACTGCTCTCAGTGCTACTCCCTCTGTTGTTTCGGTGGAGAATTGCTTTGCAACACCCCGCCGCAAATGGAGAAGTCTGAAGACAAAACGCCTACGTCAATACGTCTGCGTCTCTCACTTGCGTAGCCGACGCAGAAGCATAAACCAGGCTTTAGACTTTCCCCTCAAAGACCTGAGATTAGACTACGGCTTGCCCCGCAAATATTTGACTCAAACTTGCTGCTCAAAGACTTGAGACAGGACTTGGACATTGAATTACTCAGACATGCTCCAAAAAACTTTTTACTTAACTCGGACTTGCCTCTTAAAGACTTAATACCTGACTTGAACTTGTCCTTCAAAGATTTGAGACTTGACTTGGACATACCTCTCAAATATTTGAAACTGACTTGGACTTCTTCAAAAATGTAACTTGAATTTGTTCCTAAAAACCTTAAAAGTTGACTTAGACATTCCTGTCAAAAACTTCAGACCTGACCAAAACATCCTCCAGAAACTTGAGAATTAACTTGGACTTGCCCCTCAATGACTTCAGACTTGACTTGGACCAAACCTTCAAAGATTTCAGATTTTCTTGGGCCTGCCTCCTCAAAAACTTCAGACCTGACTTGGACTTCCTTTCAAAAACTTGAGACTTAACTTGGACTAATTTCTTAAGAACAAGAAAAGTGATTTGGATGTACCAGTTGAAGACTTCAGACCTGACCTGGACTTTCCCCCAAAGACTTCAAAATGACCTGGACTTCATCTCAAAAAGTTGAGACTAGGGATGCACCGATACCACTTTTTTCAAAACCGATCCGATACCGATACTTAAATCTGAGTACGTGCCGATACCGAGTACCGATACCGATACTTCTACCACACAAAAAAATGCAATGAATTGGAATACAGGTTGTATTTTTTCTTCTCTGCTTTTTACAACAAATAACTGAGTTAGATAAAAAAAATAAAATATATTAATAAAAATGATCACAAAACTAAAATATAAGGTGAAAAATAACCATTTTCTGTGATTTTGCAGTGATATTATTGCAGTTTTCAACATTTTAACCAAATAAAATGAACTATTTGGCACCATCTCCAGCTCTCAAACTACACTGTTCCCCTTTAGCTCAATAGCTCCCCCTAGTGTTCAATATAGGAAACTACAACAGAAATCACAAGTCACAGACAGTGAAGCCACTGGTATCGGTTCCTGGTATCGGGTAACTTTAACCGATATCGGTATCGGGCCGATACCGATACTGGTATCGGTACATCCCTAGTTGAGACCTAACTTGGGATCGCCCCTTAAACTTCAAAGTTGACTTGGGCTTGCTCATCAAAGACTTGACTCAGACTTGCTGGTCAATACCTTCAGACTTAACTCGGACTTTCACCTGAAAGACTTGACTAGTCCTCAAATACTTACCTAACTTGGATTTCTCATCAAAACCTTGAGCCATAACTTGAACTTGCTCCTCAACACTGAGGCTTGACTTGTAAAAACTGACTCCTAAGCATCTCTCAGTGAAACACACACCAGACTGCAGTATTTTATTGTTAGCTGAAGGAAAATAAAAAAGATGAATCACGGTTATTTTTATGAAAGCTGTATCTAGTGAGTCAAATTCATGGAAATCCCAGATGACTAAACAGACTAGACCACTAATTCTGGGTTTGACTTGATATTAAGCATTTATCACCACTTATGACCAGTCCATATCATAAAAAGAACAAACAAAAAAATGCTTCAAAGCCCACCCCCACCCCCCCATGTTAATTTTGAGTCAAAGCCAACACTCTCAGTGAGAGGCCCTTGAATCAGCATTAATACGGCAATTAACAAGGCTACCCACCCAACCTCCTCCTATTCTTTCAAACTGTAATAATCCTCTCAAAGCAACACTGTGATATATAATTTACCACACAATGCTTTCATTTCTTATGAGACTTAAGCCAAATGTTCACTGGGGGGTGCAAACACACCGCCTGCAGTGGAATGGTTGACACTGATTGCTGTTTTGTGTATTTTTGAGCTTTAATAAAAAACATTGCTAATATTCTGTTTTGTTACAATAGTGGCGTGCTGTAAAAAGCAGACTAATGTCTTGGCAGGATACTAATGGGCTTTTTTTTAAATTCTTGTAGATTTTAGCCAAAAACATGTCATCATCGTCTTATTATTATCTTTATAAAGTTTTCATTCATTGGGATTCCAGAGCAACAGCAAATAAAGCAAAAAGATAAAGTCATTTAAGTTTAATGGGATAGTTGTATGCAAAGGGAATATTTCTACTTTTGCTACTGGGTGTGCACAATATTCCTGGTATCATTGTATGAGGATAAGAAGATGGCACGGTTTCACACTAAATGCCTTTAGAATTTGCCAAAAGTGACTATCATCGCATTGTACAATCAACTAGTCCAGCCCCATAAAGCAAAAGGGATAAAATTCAAATTAAATAGACAACTAAGAAGGTAAATAATGTTTGTTCTTGCAAACAAAATCACAAACTTTCAGTTTTGAAAACCTTTTGATCATGAATGAAATTATTCGGTGATTTTTGCAAGAGTTGTTAGCCAAATGTAAATATTTCCAATTCCCTGCAGCTTCCAACAAAGATCCTTCATCAGGGTGATCTGTTACAGGTCTATAAGAAAGAGTGAAAAGCCTAACTCGGTGTATAGAGCAGTGCATGGGCGTAGACTTGGCATGTACGGAGGTGACGTGTCCCCACCAATACCCAGCAATCACTGAATTGTCCCCACCAATAATTAAACCCGAAGGTGCAGAAATAGAGCTAAATCCCCACCAATAATACGTGCAGCCCAGCAGACCAGGTGCTGTGCGTGGAGTCCGTAAACGGACATGTGTCCAGGGTAAGGAGGCGTACGTGTCTGGATCAACCGGCGCGAGGCCCTCATGATCAGCGCCGACCCGCTTACACCGATGGCACCTGCCCTGGGTCTGAATAAAGACGGCCATCGGGCATTTTCCAGAGATGATAACTTGGGTCGGTCTCCAGACTGGGACCAGAACGGATCACTTTAATCTGCACTTCCTGTTTTGGCGAACGCTACTATTAGATCGAAATTGAACTCAATATTATGGAGGACGAGAGGAAAATTTCAGTGCAATCAAGCAGCACGTGTGTATGAGGAACAGCAGAAAACTTTGGTGGAAGGTGAGCTCTGACATCAGGCATTGGTTTCCAAGCAGGGTGAGCAAAAAATGGTGTGCACGTGTTAATGATCCTGCTGGCTGTAGGGCGGTGAATCCCAGACCTTTCAGCTGGATCCCTGAGAGGCAGGCAGACTGACAGGTACACGAGGAAGAGCAGCAGCTCATCAATGGCGGGAAGATTCTGTGAAAATTAAGTAAGTGTTAGCCCTAAATATAGTTACCGTTTCACAGTAGTGGACTAGAATTACATTTTTTGAACTACCTGAAATATAATTTTAAGATATTAACTTGTTTTCCCTCTTTCAACATCAATTGCAACTTACAAAAGGTTTTGATTACATTTCTTTACATTTTAATAACAATAATAATACACATTAGACGTTATTTGGCATATATTAATTGGCTTAGCTTTTAAAATTGGCTTCCTTAACATGTTTGACAACAGGTCGCTGTAAACATACCTGGTGTAAAAGCAAATGTCCTCATCTGATCTTAGACGTTGAACCCAGCTGCAGCACCTCCAGCTAGTGTTGGAGCTCCATGATCTTTTGACGCAAAGCTTTATTCTCTTTAGTCAGCCCATCTGCTCTCACTGCTGTTGTTTTAACATAGTAACCGTGATCCAAAACCCCCGACTACATGTCAGACCTACAGTCAGAATCTGCAGTAGGTCATTGCTCCCAAACATAGGTCTCAGTGTTGGTAGTCTGCAATCATTCCAGTGAAACCCTAAACCCTAACCTGCAAGTGTTTTTTTTTGTGGGGCTAAATATTAGCAACGCACTCCACTTGTTAACCAGAATGTTTAGAAAAGGAGTGAAAACTTATCTTGGGGTTTAAACGAGATGAACACGAACAAAAAGTCACACAGCAATGAAACACTGTCTTTTTCACTCTTTGAAAAGTAAGGTGTCTTTCTTTTAATCGTAATCCACTCATCTCTTCGTCAACTATCTCAATGGAAACGAGCTAACAAACTTATACCATCTCAATCAGAAGTATTCAAACATACACTCATATCCCGGTAGTTGCCTCACATCAGATCGAGCACAGAGCCCATTAGTTTGAGTTTCATTGCTTCAATTAAAATATTACTTTCAAAAATTTTAGAAACGGATGGGAGTCAGTTTAAAACTTTGATAAGGATATTTCAGGGTAGCTTGATTAATTGGCCGACCAATTTAATTTATAATAAACTTCATATGCAAGAATGCTCTTACTGTTCAAGTTTAACCCTTGAAGTTCCACCTCAGAACCTGCTCAGGACAGACGAGCTGAAGACACAGACATCATAGACATGAGCTAAGAGATCTATTGTATCGTGTTCCACAAGGCGGAGCCTCCAAAGAAACAAAAAAACCTTTATCTGATTATTTAAAATATGGGCGCACAGAAGGAGGGTGGGGCCACAGTTCGTTTTTACGACAGTGATTTAAAACAGACACTAGGGGGTGCTAAAAACAAGCCAAAACTGCCTAGTGTGCCTTTAAAGTTTATGCAAACATGGCTAAGAGGAAGAGAGGTTTTCCACTAATCAGGAGATCAGGGTTCAATCCCAGGTCCAAGTCAAACTGCCTCCCAGGTGCAGTGAAACTGGCTTCTCTCTGCTCCTCAGGGATGGGTCAAATTTCGAGAACAAATTCCACTAAATTTGTACTGAGGTATATGTTACCACAAATCGCTTCCCCCATTCTTAAATTTTTGAACCGTAAGATTGGCAATTCTTTTTAAATATTCCACGATGTCTTACTCTGAAATCTGCAAAGTACTTTTTAAAGTCACTTCACCAAAGACTATAACCAAAATGTCCAAGGTCTGCGGTCATAAACGTAATCAGAGCCCCTCCTGCTGAGTCCACAGCAGAACTTTGGCCTCTACCAGCAGGGTTATAGCAGACGGCTTTGTAGTTCCAAGCCATTTCCTCAGCTGGTGCATTGTTAGCAAACAGGGAATCTGTTGTCAGAGCAATCTAGTCATTACTTGCTAATCACTTGAATAGGACCTGTTTGTGCAAGCAAACTGCACAGACACACACAGCGAGCATGCTGGACTCTGCTAAGCATGGGACGTTATTGCGTTCCTAATGGTGCTTGAAGTAATTACACACTATAATGTTACTTGTCGTCTAGTCCTCTCCGGCACTCCTCAGCATGGTATCTCAGAAGAACCTTGTACAATCCAACGCTCTCGCCTAAATGACTCTATTAGACAGAAGGTCTCTTTTTCCAGAGCAAGAATATGACGTGTTCTCCAACAACAACCTGGCTAACTGCATTAATAAGGTGTGCATGGTCACTCTGAAGGAAAACATCAATTATTAAACACAGCTGCTGTTAGAGGTTTTACATGTGAGGAGTGAAACTTACTGAAGAGCAAGGAATCTTTTTTCCCCCCAAGTTAAAGAATATCTACATATATTATATATTATAAAATAGAAGGGAATAAGAGAAAATGTTAATGCATGTGATGAATTTAAATACTGATGCAATTTCTTGCAATATTTTCCTTTTAAATAGAACTTTTGGCCAAAAAAAACTACTAAATATCAGCTTGTTGGTCCATTTACATTCCAGTAGTGTCTGACTGGAAGCTCTTCTTGTCTTTCTTGGGATTAACTTTATTTTATGTTTTCAATTCTCTGATGAATTTATGGCTAGAAGTGACGAGAAATGAATCAACTGACCAATCTTTGTTTGTAAAGCTTGGTTCGTACAATGCCTCATTTCCAGCTCCTCGTTTCATATTCCAGATCAGCTCTCTCTTTATAGCGCATCATGCCGCCTGATTTGCTTGTATAATCACTCACAGGTCAAGGTATGCGATGATGTATTTCACAGACGCTGTGCAGTCCCCGTCTTAGTTGATTTTTGCCACGTTTGTGCTGTTTTCAAGAGACTTCATGACAGACAGGGGCGAGTGTGCAGGCTATGTTTGCACCCAGAGAATATCCTGAGGAATTGTCCTGATTTTACTTGTCATAAGTGTGGGAAGCAAGGTCACTATACTCGTGAGTGCAGTACACAACCTGTCATAACAGAACTGATGACTGTGTGTGTTTGGCCAGTGCTGATGTGGCGATAACTGAGAGCAGTACGGAGCTTCTTCCACTGTTGGTGTTCCTCCCGTTCCACCACATCCCAAAGGTTCTGGACTGGATTGAGATCTGGTGACTGTGGAGGCTGTTGGGAGTCCAGTGAACTCACTGTCATGTTCAAGAAACCAGTTAGAGATGTGACATGGAGCATTATCCTGCTCAATGTAACCATCAGAAGATGGATCCACTGTGGTCATAAAGAGATGGACATGGTCAGGCAGGCTGTGGAGTTTAAATGACGCTCAATTGGTACTAAGGGGTTGAAAGTAGGACAAGAAAATCTCCCCCACACATTACACTGATACAAGGCAGGATGGATATATGCTTTCATGTTATTTATGCCAAATTCTGACCCGACAACTGAGACTCATCAGACCAGGAAGCGTTTTTCCAGTGTCTTATTGTCCAGTTCTGGTGATCCTCTACGAGTTGCCTGAATCCTGTTCTAACCTGGCAAAGCAATTCCATCCACACAACTGTCGCTCACTGAATATTTTTTTATTTTTCAGATCATTTTCTGTAAACCCTAGAGATGGTTGCGGGTGAAAATCCCAGCAGATCAGCCGTTTCTGAAATAACCGCCCCAGCCCATCTGGTACCAACAACCATTCAAAGTGGCTTAGATCTCTTTCTTCTCCATTCTGATGCTCAGTTTGAACTTCAGCTTCACCACTAAATGCACTTAGATGCTGCCATGTGATTGGCTAGTTCGCTATTCGCTATTCGTGTTAACAAGCAACTGAACAGATGTTTCTAATAAAGTGGCCAGTGAGTGCATATTAGATTCTTCCTGTCACAAGTGTATTTGTAGAATTTGTTGTTTGAGCCGATCATTAGAGTACATTGTTCAATTGTATGATTTTGCCAGAGCAATTTTGTGGTTGTTTACCCACTTTTTAAAAAATGGCTGGAATTTATTTTAGCATGCTTATTTCAGGAATTAGAATATTGTATTTTACACAACAGCTATTTTAAAACTATATTTTAAAGTATGAAAGCAAAATTTTATTCAACTGCCCTATAAAACTCTTATTTCAGCCAATGGCGTAGATTTGCCCTTGACATTGGTGGGCACCAAAACAGGAAGGGCAGATTAAAACGATCCGTCCGGGTCCAGACCGGCCCAAAGTTACCATCACAGGGAACATGGAAGTGGCCAGTCCAGCCTGGTCCTCATCCAGACCAAGGCAGGTTCCATCGGTGTAAGTGGCACAGGTCCATCCGTGGACTCCGCACGCAGCAGCACAGCACCTGGTCCGCTGGGCTGCACATTTTTTTGTACACTTTTGGATCCAATTATTGGTGGAGACAATTCAGTGATCACTAGGTTTTGGTAGGGACACGCCACCTCCATCCATTCCAAATCTACGCCCATGATTTCATCCAGTATGTGTTAATATGACCCTACAGGGTTAAAGAAAAGTCACTCAGCCCCATTTGCTGCTTGTGTTAAAAAAAACCGCACTTGAAACTTCTGAGTCTCTGGCCCGGTGCCATGAAGTCTCACAAAGTCACGTATCTCACGAGGGTTAGGCTAACCCAATGTGGCTAGCTGTTATGCTAGCTCCAGAGTGTTTTTAGCGCATGTTTCCTGCCTTTTTCAATCTCTCCCTGCTTGAACACAGCTGATTTCTTTGAATGAGTGATGAACCGCTCCAGTAGAAAGCAGTGAAGGCTGAGGAGACATTTCAACAGTTAGATTTAGGGGGTTCTGAGCAGAAACAATGCTAACGTTTTTACGACAGTGATTTAAAACAGACACGAGGAGGTGCTAAAAACAAGCCAAAACTGCATAGTGTGCCTTTAAAGCAATGCATCTACAGGTGTCAGATAACTCACTTTTATTCTATGTAAAACATTATAAAACCTATGCAAATAAATTTGACTTATGGCTAAAGCAGAAAACAAGTGAAGTCCTACGATTGAACATTTGAATACAAATACCAGACAAACTATTTAGTTTTATGAATTTTGCTTTAAACATGTGTTTCCAAAAACTATAATCAGTTTAATCCTAAATACAAAATACATTTGAAAAAAAAATACAAAAAGGATGAAGTAGAAAACAGATTTTACTTTTAAACAATTGTTATTCTGAAATCTGCATTATTAAATCCAAATTTTATAGATAATTATATGAATCAAGAAAACAGGGGGGGAAATGTGTTCACTGTGTGGAGTTTTACGTGCATGTACAGTATATATTGTTTCCTTGCAGGACAAGATGAATGCATTTTGCCCCTTTTGTTGTCTTGGATCTGGCCCAGCCTAACATTAATGCACTTCAGTGAGTGTGACTGAAATAAAGAAGTCTGCCCTGCAGAAATTTCTTACCAGTCCTCTTTTCCGTAGTCTCCATTCCCCCCTCCGACCCAAGAGTCCAAACCCCTCAGGGGTACTTTGTTTAAGTCGTTTTCACTTGTGTCCTTTTTCTTCCCGTCTTCCCTCTTGTCCATGTGATGCCATGGACTTATTTCCAGTTTATGACTGTGAATGACTGAGATGTGCTGCTCTGGTGTCGGCTCTGCTCCGGGGTGAGAAAGCAGCAGGCCACGGACAAACAAAAACTATCACCCTCTAAGAGGGGATCAACTGGCTGTGGTGAAAGAGTGTGTCTGAGTGTGTGTCACTGAATGTGTGTGCGTAGAGCCATCTCCCTGGGGGTAGACATCTTATCTCAGCGGCGGCTGGGAGAAAAACAGGCCAATATGTCGGTGCAAAGATGTGCTGTGGGTGAGAACAGATAGTGAGACCTTCTGATTTACCCGCAGTGACAGCACCATAGGGCATTCAACTTTACTGTGCAAGCAGCCGTCTCTGTCCAGCTCTGGTAGACGCTAAAACTGAAATGACAAACTTAATTTGAGAAAGGATCTTTTTAAGGAAACAAATCCATTTGTGACAATGGCAACAAGTTCTCATTTCTCAGCAAATAATGCCATTAAACGTCTTAATACAGATTACATAAACTTGACTTGTGGCAAATGATTGATTGAATTTATCCCACAACTTTTACAAGGGCTTAAACAATAAAAAGGAGGAGCTAAAAAGCTATTTTGATGAAACATTTGAAGGTGGCAAGTAGCTGAAATTAGAGCTGACTAGTTTTGCAGATGCAGCAATGGCCAAAAACTCTGAGAATGACACAAATGTCACATAGTTTGCTCAGGAATGGCAGCAGGCAGGTGAGAATGCATCTACTTGCACAATTAGAGGTCTTTTGGAGAATGACCTAGTGTCAGGAAGGGCAGCAGAATGCCACTTCTCTCTTAAAAAAAAAACATCAGGGACAGACTTCTGCTAAAAGTCCAATGATTGGACTGCTGAAGACTGAGTAAGTCATTTTCCAAGATCACTGATTGATTGGGACCAATGGTGTAGATTTGCTCTTGACATTGGTGTGGACCAGGACTGAGATGGTGGAAATAGGAAGTGCAGATTAAGCAATCCGTCCTGTAATGCTGGTCCCGATGCAGATCGGCCCAAAGTTACCATCACCGGCAAAATGCCCGATGGTCAGTCCAGCCCGGTCCACATCCAGATCCAGAGCAGGTGCCATCGGCATGAGCGGCTCAGTGTGGGCCGCTAGGGGCTCGTACCGGTCGATCCAGACATGTACGCGTCCACGCACAGCAGCCTAGCACCTGGTCTGCTGGGCTGCACATATTATTGGTGGGGAGTTCTGCACCCTTGGATCGATTTATTGGTGAAGACAATTCAGTGATCACTGACACCTCTGTCCATGCCAAATCTACGCCCATGTTTGGGACATCCTAAAAAAGGATTGTCTGTCTGTCCTGTGTCCTGCCAACAGTAAAGCATCCTGAGACCATTCATGTCTGTGGCTCCTTCTATGCCAAGGGAGTGGACTCGCTCACAGTTTAGCCTCAGAACACAGCCAATAGAGTGGTACCTAAATATGAAGGTATTTTTGGGGCTTAAGTTTTGTACTTGTAACTTTTAGTTTTGTACTTGTAATTCATGTTTTGTACTTGAAAACTACTGCTAAAAGTTTCAAGTACAAAACTAAAAGTTACAAGTACAAAACTAAAAGTTACAAGTACAAAACTTGGGCCCCAAAAATACCTTCATACCTAAATCCTCCCAGAGGAACTCCTCCCAACAATCCAAGAAAGGTTTAGAGACCACAATGGAGCACAGTGTTATAAGGCTCCAGACACAACTAAGTGGCTCAGAGAAAAAAAATAAAATTAGCATTTTGGGTCCATATCCAGCAAACTCCCCAGATCTTAATCAAATTGAGAGCTTGTGGTCAATCCTAAAAAAATACAACAAATTCTGACAAACTTTATGTATTGATTATGCAAGAGTGAGCAGCAGTCAGTCAGGATTTGGACCAGATTGATGGCATGCCAGGGTAAGTTGCAGTGGTCTTGAAAAAGAAAAATGAACACTGCAAATATCAACTCTTTGCATAAACTTAATGTGCATGTAACTGTTATTAAAACCTTTGAAAATGTATGAAATGCTTGTAATTCTACTTCAGTAACCATAGAAACATCTGACAAAAGAATCTAAAAATACTGCAGCAGAACCTTTGTTGGACATGGCTGTACAAGTAACACATACTGCACCTAAAGTTCTTTATAAAGTATGTAGATGGACATCTGCAGTAATGGAAATAAATTAAATCCCGACACCCTTCCACAGATGGTTTGAAAAAGGACTCGCAATTTCATAATCAATTAACAAATAAACGGATTCTTTCAAAAAAGGTACAAGCAATGTTTAACCAATCAACTAGCAGGCCTGGCCTTATGGTCACATACATCAATAAGTGTCCTAATTGGTCTGAACATTTTTAGCTACAAACAGAGGACCTGTTAAAATCTCACAAGAATGAAGCTGATTTGGTGAGTAATTTCAATCAAGAACATCCAATTTAAGGCCAATAAAAGGAAGTAAATTGGGCTCTATGTAAAAGTGATCAACCACACCAAAACTGGGGATGTTCAAATGCTATAAATATAGTGTAGATGAGAGCAGACTTTGTTTAGTTGTCCTGCTTCTGGTGTGGAGTATTGAGTATTACAGAACCTTTTCACCAACTTACATTCAAGCTGAAGCATGACATGGAGTTTTATGAGAAGCTGAACACAATCATTGAGTGCTGAATAACCCAACAAGTACTGACATAAAAGCGACTTGAAAGACTTGCTCAACAGCTGAATCAAAGCGATAAAAAAGGAAAAGCACGAGACGCGCAATAGCCAAAAAAATAAAGATGTCAACAAACTCAATCACCTCAGCTCAACCCATTCAGAGATATGTCTGAACCAAACTAGTTTATGCTCTATGTCAGTTAAGACATCAAAGCACAAAAACAGTGCTTTGTAATAGTTCAGAGTGACTATGCTTAAAAGAAGAGGTGGGACCCGTCGTAGTGAAGGGTTATAGGAAGGATACACTCAATTGTGCATACATAAAGTAAAGGTAGCAGCTGGAAAAAGGGGAGAAAAAAAAAGGCTTTCTTACATCCTCATCTTTGCACAGCTGGATATCGGCTTTGTGAAATGTGTGCGCTTGTTAGGTTGTCATTCAGGTAGCGCTGCGTTTGAAGCGCACTGACAACTTCATGAGTGCAATAACAGGTTGATGTGTTCAAAGTCTAAGGCTGTTTTTCGAGAACGTTGGCTGCAATTCTGCAGGTCCGCATTCCTCCTAACGTCATTATGTGGGCTTACTGGGTGACCTGCCACTGCTACACACTATTCTGTAAAGAGCAGGAAGGAGGGGGCAGTGAAATACATACACAGGTCTGGTCAGGGGATGGAGAATCACAACCAGACTGTGGAATATAAAACACATCGTCTAGTGTTCTCTAATCTGTTGAGTGTTGAGGAACAGGAAAAGAGTGTCTCTCTGAAATCTATCAAAGCACTCCTTGGTTATTTATAGAATAGTGTAAGGAAAGACAACTTAGATTTGACTTGAATTTCCCATGAACTCACCCATCCTCACAAATAGATCTGGTGAGTATTAAGTCACTGCCATATGTCTTTAGCTGAGTGGACTGAGGTGGATTCAAGTCAAGTCTTCTACTGCCCCCATCAGGACCTTTACTGCAACGCCGCTCCTTATCCTTTTCATTTTTAACTTCTCATGCTTTTTTAATTTGTGTCTTCCTCCCCTACTACAAGAAGAGCTTTTTCTGTCATCTCACCCCCCCCCCCCCCCCCCC